>OVAN01000179.1:60217-78451 GCA_900406275.1 Anastatica hierochuntica | reverse complement strand
ATTTTCGCACATTCAAGCTCGGATCCTGTAAAAACAAAAAAGAACACAGAACCGCGCCAAAACAATCCGAGNACTAAAAACCATAGATCTTGAATGAAAACCGTACTAAAAACCTACTAAAATACTGACACATCAATGATCCCTTGTCTCTTCGTTGTTGGAACAGAGACAACAGTTTGGACAGATTTGCATTCCCCATGTTCAAAGTCGTGACCTTGTTGGCAATCTGTCCAATTGTGCGACATACATAGTGAACACATTTCTCGATACACCACGTTTTGAACCACAGTTTAATGTTGCTGGTGGGTCTAAAGACGTCCCAGGTTTCGAAAGCTTTGTATGAGTCCAATTTTGCATAATTTACCAGCCAATAGTAGACATCCTCATGTGATGAGCTTGAAGGGAGAGGTATCATGGTGAGATGAACCTGCAGTGCTAGTGCCTTGTCTGATCGTGGAGAGGGTAAGTTCCAGCCGGAGCGGCTACACACATCTCCCACTTTGGCACTCACTATTACGGTAAAGGCAACAGGACCAGTAGTTCAAAAGTAGTCAATCAAAGGACCGAAAGGGGTCTAGTGGTCAAACCAAAAACTTGCATTTAGCCCGTTACCAACTCTGCATCTTATGAACGTCTTTGCGATATGTCTCAACCGCAAAAGCGATGTCCATTTCCAAGTTCTGTTGATGATTCGGCTAGCACCCAGAAGCTTGCATTTCTCAAGTATTTGTGACGGTGCCATGCTACCTAAAGAGAACCAGTCCGAGAGAACAACAGCCAACATAACTTGAGATTTAGAGTTATATTCCAGGTTTTGAGCATTCTTAACCCGAGCCCACCTTCTTTCTTTGGAAGACAAAGTGTCGACCAGGAGACACGCGCCTTGTGATGTTTGTCTAGATCACTAGCCCATAGAAATTTGGAGCATAGTGATTCAATTGTCTTGATACAAGAGCTAGGAAGAAGAAAAGTTGAGGATGCCCAATATTATAGTGTTCAGAAGTTGTAAGCGGCCAACATAGGAGAGAGACTTTACCGCCCAAACCTTAAATTGCTTTGTGAGCTTATCTATCAGCGGTGCATATTCAGAGACCCTTAACCTTCTGTGCATAAGAGGGAGGCCCAGGTATCTGATCGGGAGAGAGCCTAGAGTGAAGCCAAAACTTTGGAAATTTGAGGATTCATTCTGGCTCTGTCCTGCAAGATACAATTGAGTTATATTCTTGTTCAATTTGAGGTTGGACCAAGATGTAAACAGGCTCACCATCGAAAAAGATCATAACATCGTCAGCAAAACTCAAATTGGATATTTTGGGGTCTTGAGCATTAGGGTGAAAACCGATGGCATGGGAGGTAAACTTTGACTGGAAGAGCCTAGAGAAGACTTCCATTACCAGAATAAAGAGATAAAAAGACTGTGAGACCCTAGTTTATAGAGTCATATGTGTGAGGAGGGCTTATAAGGATTAATTTGGCTACCTATGTCACCAAAGTGCACTTATCTTTCCGGTCACTGGTCTTGATACAACTCCACAATTAAGCGTGCTTGTGCTGGAGTGCTACTAGGATGGATGACCTTCCGGGAAGTCAGTTTTCAGAATCATGCGAGTGAGGACAAAACACAGGGAAAGATTGTGTGGTAATTGCAGGGACAGTAAATCATGACTTTAAAGCCTCCTCGATGTAGCGTTCCCGACTGTTGGACAGGGTGGGCCTGCGGGCCTGGGAAGAGGCGTTGGGGCACACGGTAGGGGCGGTCAGGGGACGTTACAATTTGGTACCAGAGCCAAACCCAGATAAGTGTAGAGTCAGGGACTCACGCCATCGGGGGTGACGATCCTAGTGCGCAACAAGGACGTTACGCTCTGTAAGTGGGGATGATTGTGAGACCTTGTTTTATAGAATCATTTGTGTGAGGAGGGCTTATAAGGATTAATTAGGCTACCTATGTCACCAAAGTGCACTTATCTTTTCGGTCACTGGTCTTGATAGAACTCCACAGTTAAGCGTGCTTATGCTGGAGCGCTACTAGGATGGATGACCTTTCGGGAAGTCAGTTTCCGGAATCGTGCGAGTGAGGAAAAATCACAGGGAAAGATCACGTGGTGATTGTAAGAACAATAAATCATGACTTTAAAACCTCCTCGACGTAGTGCTCCCGAGCGTCGGACAGGGTGGGCGGTCGGGGGACGTTACAAAGACATTGGGTCTCCTTGTGTCAAACCTCTACCACTCTTGAAAAAGGTTCCAGTCTCGCCGTTTACACAAACTGAGAATGATGGAATCGAGATGCACATCCAAATCCATGAAATGAACTTTTCCGGAGCCCCAATAGCTTTCAAAATGGTTGTAATAAAGGTCCAATTTACCGAGTCGAAAGCTTTTCTCAAGTCTACACTCAACATGTCCCTTTTGGTGATGTTCTTTCGGTTATAACCTTTGACAAGTTCAGTAGCTAGCAAGACCTTTTCAGCAAGTATTCTTCCAGAGAGAAAAGTCGTTTGAGCATTTGACACCACCTCTCGAAGAATTTTATTGAGCCTCTCTGCTAATAGCTTAGCTATCACCTTGTATATTGTATTCATGCATGAAATTGGCCTAAAATTAGAAGGATGAGAGGTGATAGGAATCTTGGGAATTTGAAAAAGAGTTGTGGCATTCCAATACTTCAGCAAACAACCTGTTCTGAAGAATTCTTTAACAACTCATGTCACTTCCGGGCCAACAACACTCCAAACAGCTATAAAAAATTATGTTGTGTAACTGTCTGGACCCGATGTTTCGTTTCTTGGAAGTGCAAAGAATGCTGCCTTGATCTCTTGATCTGGGAAGTCATTTCCCAAGCTATCCAACTGCTATTGAGAACGAGTGAAATTAAGCAAGGGTCTTAAAGAGTCAGGTGGTGGTGGATGCATTTCTTCATCAGCTGCAAAAAGATTTAAATAGTAGTCAGAGCAAAGTTGGATCATTCCCTCTTGAGAAGTAACCTTATTTCCAGAGGTGTCCAACAAATAGTGGATACGGTTTCCCGCATTTCTGGAGGAGGTTACTATGTAGAAATAGGCCATATTTTCGTCACCTTCCTTTAACCACGTAACTCTAGATCTTTGAAGGAAAAAAGACTCCTCGGCTAATTTCAGGTTTTGCCATTTTTTGGTGTGAATTTCCGCAGCAACATTTGCAGCAAATGGGTTCTCCATGAGGACTTTTTAAGCTAAAAGAAGAGACTCGTGAACTTATGCGGTCCGTATCACAATACCCGAGTAGTTGGTCTTACTGAATTCCCTTATTGGACCCTTTAGAGCCTTAATCTCCACCGCAACTCTATACATCTGAGAGTCTAAGCAGTTGTGAGAGAACAATTCTTCTGTTATTAGATCAAGGAACTTTGGGTTCTTTAGAAGCATGTTGTAGAATATGAATGGAATCTTTCTATTTGGAGCTTCAATGTCTAGAGCTACACCCAAGGAAGCGTGATCTGAAAAGTTAGGTTCCCCTATGAAAGTTGTGGAGTTAGGGAACTGCACTTTCCATTCATCATTTACGAGGACTCTATCCAGCTTTTTAGCAATGGGAAGAGCACCTCTTTTATTCCACCACGTGTAAGTACTTCCTCTAAAGGTGAGATCCTCCAACGAAGCTTGGAGTAATCACTCCCTGAAAGCTCTTATAGGTCTGTTAATGTTCTGAGTTTGAGCATTTGTGTCTTCACTTGGATTATAAACTTGGTTAAGATCACCCAGTACCACCCAAGCCTTGCCTTGCACATTTTCATTGACTGAGAGAACATGTATTTCATCCCATAGTTGCAACCTCTCCCTTTCATCATCTGTTGCATACACAGAGGAGACAATGAAAGGGAAGACAAAACAAGGACAGTACACTTCACACGATATCATATGAAGAGACTTAAAAATGACTAAGACTTTCACTGTTGGATCAAACATAAACTAAATCTTTCCTAAGTCCGAGTATTCGTAGTTATCAATACATAACCATCCTGGTAGTAGCTTCTTGAGTATGCTCATCTATTTTGATTTCTAAACATGAGTTTCCACCAAGCAGCCAAAAGAAGGTTTACTTTGTCTGAACCAATTCAAAAAATCGCTTCTATGCGTAGATATATTGAAGCCTCTTATATTCCATCCAAAAAAGTCTATATACATGTGGAATGACTTAATTTTTAGAGGGGTCAGAGCCCCTGGATTTCTTATTTGTCTTCTTGGAAAAGACAGGAGTAAAAGCAGGTTCAACATCTTCTGTAGCTTTAGCTGAACTGTCATCTGAACTACTCACAGAACTGTTCCTAGAGTCTTCTTGAGGCTTGTTAGCGTGAGAGTCTGGTTGAGCTAAATCAACCACAAGCTTCCCTTGAATATTTAGAGCAGACATTTCATTCGAAGATGGTGATAAGGTGGCAGTATCAGATTCTGCTTGCGGCCCGATGAGAGCAGGAGTAGGAGGTTGTGTGTTCAGATTTTCTGATTCACCCGAGGAGGCTGCTTCTAGAGGTAAGAAGTTTGTTTTCCCAGCAAGTTAAGGTGCCGATTCAGTTTGCTCTATCCTCTCCTTGGGTCTCCAGGCACAAAGTTGTTTCTTAGATTAACCATCTTGGCCACGGGGACAATTGGCCTGGTCATGATAGTGGAGGTGCAGAGTTTGCATTTGATTGGAGCTAGCTTACATCTCTTCATGCTAAGCCCCACTTCTTTACAGTGAGCACACACCGGCGGCATCCAAGGGCTCGAAAATCCAATACGGACTAACTCTCCGGATTCGAATTGTGCATTCACAACTTCTGGCAGGGGTTTCCTTGGATAAATGATTGTCATCACTTTAGCTACCTCGAAGTTTGTTTTGTTTACCGTAGAGGGGTGACAAAACTGTGGATCACCGACTAGACCTGCTATACGTTCCAAAGCATCATCATTAAAGAATTGTAGAGGAACGTTTCGCAGCTCATGCCAAATCGATGCTGAGGTGAGTTGTGGTTTCTCTGGTATGATCTCTGGCTCCCATTTAGCGACAAACATCGTATGGCCTTCTATTTGCCACAACTGCTGATTTATAACCCCTGTTCTAGTTGCAGCATTTGGGATTTTGAAAAGATACGCAAATCCCTATACTATAGAGAATGTTATATCTCTCTTGTTTCTACTCCAGATTCCATTTACGATTTGATGGACTGTGCCTTGAGATGGTGGGTTAGAGTAGAAGTGGCCAATGATGAAATACTCCCAAGATTTCTTGTGTTTTTCAATCACAGAGTTTGGGATCGTGATACAGGCTTCACCAGATGGGAGTGTAAAGGATGTCCCTTTTCTCTCCAACTTCTTAGTAGAGCCTTTTACCAAATCGCACCAAGTGGCCGCGATTTGAGTTGTAGCTGGGTTTGCTGACGGTTCAACAACCTTCGTGGATTTTTGCATCTTTGGGTTGTGCAAATCTGTTGGAAGCTTGGCCAAATATGTATCAACGACTGGAATTTGGGCTGATTTGTGAGCAATAGGGTTCTTTGAGACAGAGTCGCTCAAGGTGCCTTTGCTCAGATCATCGCTAACAGCGATAGCTTCGTCAGAACTCTGAACTGAAGATGAAGAAGGAGAACCAGATTTCAAAATCTGGCTCGTAGATTTCTGAGGGTTTTTTTATCTCTTCTCCATGAGGAGGGGAGGGTCTGGTTTAGGGTCAGATTTCAGGTCCAACGTCGAGAGCGACGCCGGAGAAGGGTGTCAAAAGAGGTCACTTTTTCACCGGTAAGAGAAACGCCTTAGGAGAGAGAAAACCAAACTTTAAACTTTGATGCAGTGGATCTTGCTAATAAAAAGAATCATTTCTTCATTGAAAAATTTATATATATATATATATAGGGGAAAATCCCAAACTTTCGTTGACCAGACCAAAAAGAGCCCAACAAAAGTCAAACGTTAAATTATATTTAACGGAACGACGTCGTTTTGAGAGTTATCAAAACGATGTCGTTTTATGTTAAATCGGAAATAAAAAAAAAACTTCTTAACCGAGTATCGAACCCCCTACCCCATGTACTACACAAGCATGCTTTACCAACTAGGCTACTTAACATTCCTAAACATTGTTTTCTCACACATCAATATATCTATTAAGTGTTGGAATTCTATATATTAGTTTAATAATTTAATAAATTAGTTAGTTTAATAAATTAATTTAATAATTTAATAAATTAGTAATTAAATAAATCAGCTTGAAATTAATAATTATAATTAGTTTAATAATTTATAACATATATTTAGTAATTTATTAATAACATATATAGTTTTTTCAATCCTCTTAAATTTTTTTGTAATTTGAAAATTACTTTATGTATTAAACTAATTTATTTATTAAATTTTATTATAGTTTGCTTTCAATTATATGAAGATCTTTTTTAACATTTTTCCTTACATTTTAATAAATCAGTTAACTTAATAAACAAATAAATTTATTAATTAAATAAAATATTAGTTTTCAATAATTTTAATTAGTTTAATAATTTAATAAATAAATTAGTTTTCAAAATACAAAAAAATTGACAAAAAATTGTAAATAGACTATATATCCCTATATGTTATTAATAAATAAATTTGTTTAATAATTAAATAAAAAAAATTAGTTTGAAACTCAGTAATATTAATTAGTTTAATGATTTAATTAATAAATTAGTTTTGAAATAGTTTAGTTATTAAATTAATTTAAATAATTGAATTTCAAAACCATTTTATTTATTTATTTATTAAATTAATTTATTGAATACAAACTAATTTATTTAATTATAAAATTAATTTATTAAACTAACTAATTTATTAAATTATTAAACGAATTTATAGAAATGAAAAACTAACTAGATATACTGATGTATGAGAAAACAATTTACGATAATGTTAACTAGCCTATTTGGTAAAGCATGATTGTGTAGTACGTAAGGTAGGGGGTCCGAGTCTATATATGAAGCCTCTTACCTCGCACTTTTTATTTTATACGTCCGCATATTTCACAATACTAATATACTTTGGTTGCATACGAAGCTTCGCGTTGTTTGTAATAATACTATTTGCAATTATAAATTGAGACGTTGAAGCAAGTTTGAGTGACAAATGGTTATTGCATCATCTTTAGATAATGTAAAGATTTTGTTGCTTTTAAGCTACAAAGCTCACAATAGGCCTACCATCAAAATCATACAACTTTTCTCAATAATTCTTTCCCCAAAAGGAAAGGAACATCTCACATCGGAACCTAAGCTAATACAAAATTCGTTAAGTTATACACACGTGTCATATCGCTTGTGTTCGTAAATATAAGAAAAACATAAGTCTTTTAGGTTTTTTTTTAAATCTAAGAGAAACTTAATAGAAATCAAAGTTCCAGTAATAAAATAAAAGGACTAAAACCAGCAATAAAGATATAAATATGAGAGATTCTTGTTAAGAAAATACGGAAGATTACTACAAATTCAAAGAAGGAAGAAAAAGTATTAACCTTCACGCTAGAATTGATGAAGATAGTGGTGTCGCTATCTTCAGATGTTAAAGGAAATAAAGAAAGTGGTATCATCCTTTGAAATTATTTATTGCGTGTATTAGCATTGCTTCATACTTTCAAACGACATACATTCATTCTTTCTTCACTACCTCTAAATGTGTTTGAATAACATAAGCTACTTTCACACGGATCATTTGTCTTCTTTAGGTCCACGAAACCTATATCTAGTGTATTTCTCTTATATTCAAAACTAAACATGGTGTATAAAATCATGATGTATAAATTATTAAGTTTTCTTTTGGTTAAAAGATCAATTATTAAGTTACTATAAATATAGGCTAATTCGGCTGGTCTATTGGCTTTTCTGGAACGCACACTCATATTTCTCATGCCGAGGGTTCGAAGACCCTTAGACGTAAAATTTTTTTTTTTTTTGTCCTCAGTCTAGTGGTTTAGTAGTTCTTTGAAAAGGGCATCACTCCGGATTTGAACCCGGATAAGTGAGCTTGACCAACAGAGGTGGTAACCACTGTACCACTTGTGCCGCTCACGTAAAAATATTTCATTAACAACAAAAAAGTCACTATAAATAGACAACTAAAGCAAAAAACCAGATATTTTTAGTAATAATATCAATATTACACTTTTGCAAATTCAGTAGTGATATAATATTTTAATCAAATTTAGATGTAAGCAATGACGTAAAAAACAACGAGAAGAATGGATTAATTACTCGAATTTTCCAAAAATTCATTTGATTGGTGAAACATTTTATTTGGTTATATTTTCATAAAATAGTACCGTTAGTCTGTTCACATAACTTAACAAGTTGACTTTGAGATCAATATAGTTGACCTGGTGCTTGGTAGAGTTGATTTGTGACTTTTTAGTGGCAAATTATTTAAAATCTGAAATCTCTTTAAAGATAAAAAGCTCGGAAAAAGACTGTAAAAGATGGAAGCTCGGTGGAAGAAAATGATATTATTGCTAGTGAGCAAGACTCCATAAAAGAATACACATACCTTTTAGAGAAGTTGCACCATATGACTAAAGAAAAACTCATAATTAAGTATTTAACTTTTAATTGTTTTCGAAAAATATTTTACCTTTTTGCTCCCAATTTTTGTTTTTGCTTTTTACTGTTAACAAAATATGGAAAAAATTGTCATATTTCTACAATATTATATTTTTTGTCAAGCCAAGAAAAACTAATTAATAAATTATTTTACTTAGAGTCCAAATTCACCCTACTTTCTAATCTATTTATAACAAAAGTTGTATTAACTTTTATTTAATTTTGTTGCTATATATAATTCTATCTCTCAATCTTTGACCAAAAAGAAGTAGAGCTATTAGCAACGAAATTAAAGAAAAAATGATACAACTTTAGTAATAGATTTTTTTTTTGATAAAAAGTATTTTTATTTATCAGTTTTTAAATTTGACAGAGGGTGGTACATTCGATACTAGTTGTGGAAGAAAACTAAAATCTAATGTACACAGCCAAAAACAGTCCATCACATTTTAATTGGGGTTCACCTTATCTACCCGTAATCGGGAAAGCGGCAATGAATTGCAACAATGGAAACAAACAAAATAACCAATACCAATTCGACTAACATACTCATGATGTAAAACCAACTTTACGTGTAAAGCATTAACGTTTCACACACACATCGCATTTCTATATAAACCGAAGAAGACATATATATCTCAATAACCAAAACTAAAGACAATTTTCTTCATTTACCAAACAAAAATGGCGTTTGCAACATCAAACGGAAACGCAGTCGCGATTCTCATGACGCTACTATTACTCTCCCTTCCATTCTCTTCCTCAACACTACAACAAGATTTCCTGAAATGCCTCGTCGACAACTCCGACGTCTCGTTCCCTATAACGTCGTCGTTTTTCTCACCCGACCAAAACGCTACTTCGTTCAAAGAGGTGCTTGAATCGACGGCACAGAATCTCCGTTACTTGACGCCTTCAAATCCAAAACCCATCTTCATATTCGAGCCCTTGTACGAGACACACGTCCAAGCAGCCGTCGTGTGTGCCAAGAAGCTTCGGCTTCACCTCCGGATACGTAGCGGCGGCCACGACTACGAAGGGCTCTCGTACGTAGCCGAGACCGAATGTCCGTTTCTAGTCGTCGATTTTTCCAAGCTTAGACAGATCGACGTCGATTTAGACAGTAACAGCGTGTGGGCTCACGCGGGTGCTACCATCGGAGAGGTTTACTATAGGTAACGCCTATGCATGAGTTTCAACAAAGCCTATGTATAAATTTTCCGGTTTATGATAACCAGTTTTTATTTAATTTTAACCAACTTATCTAAACCAAACCGAAGTAAAATCAAACCAAGCACGGTTTTGAGCTTAGGTTTAGTGAACCGGTAACTAACCGATTTTTTTACTCGGTTTAAAAGGATCCAAGAGAAAAGTCAAACACATGGTTTTTCGGCGGGTTTATGCTCAAGTCTTGGCATCGGCGGCCACTTAGTTGGCGGAGCGTACGGTTCCATGATGCGAAAGTTCGGTCTCGGCGGAGATAATGTCCTCGACGCAAGAATCATCGACGCGAACGGCAAAATCCTGGATCGTGCGGCGATGGGAGAAGACGTGTTCTGGGCGATTCGCGGCGGTGGCGGCGGAAGCTTCGGTGTAATCCTTGCCTGGAAAATCAAACTCGTTCCCGTTCCGGCTACGGTGACGGTATTCACAGTCATGAAGACGCTTGAGCAAGATGGGACTAAGGTTTTGTACAAATGGCAACAAGTCGCTGACAAACTCGACGACGATCTCTTCATTCGCGTGATTATTCAGACGGCGGCGAGCAAAACCAGCGTGACCGGAAAAAAAACCATCTCGACTTCGTATCAAGCCCAGTTTCTCGGCGACTCCAATCGGCTCTTGCAGGTAGTTTAGGGTTGAAATTCGAATTTCGTAGAACTTACGGGTCAATATCCATAACTCTTGAAAGTTTTTTCTTTCTTTGTAATCTTTTGGTTTATTACATTTCAAGCAACAAACTTCTTAATTTAAAATTTCAACCTCCATTAGGTGATGCAAAAGAGTTTCCCTGACCTAGGACTAACAAAGAAGGACTGCATCGAGATGAGCTGGATCAAATCCGTAATGTACATTGCCGGATTCCCAAACAACGCATCGCCAGAAACATTACTCAATGGAAAATCACTTTTCAAGACCCACTTCAAAGCGAAATCAGACTTTGTGAAAGAACCGATTCCGGTTGAAGGCTTAGAAGGCTTGTGGAAGAAGTTTCTGGCAGAGGATTCACCGTTAACGATATGGAACCCTTACGGAGGAATGATGGCAAGAATCTCCGAGTCAGAGATACCTTTCCCTCACAGGAAGGGGACATTGTTCATGATTCAGTGGCTAACGTCGTGGCAAGATGGTAAAGTGAGTGAGACGAAGCATATGAAGTGGATGAGGGAAATGTATAGTTACATGGAGAAGTACGTGTCAAAAAATCCGAGATGTGCTTATGTGAATTACAGAGATCTTGATTTGGGGGTGAACGATGAAGAAAGTGATGCTAGAGAATGGGGAAGTAAGTATTTCAAAGGGAATTTCGAGAGGTTGGTGAAGATTAAGGGACAGTTTGACCCTTATAATTTCTTTAGGCATGAGCAAAGTATTCCCACAAAGATTGATCGATAATATGGATTAAAGATAGTTGGTGTATAGGTTTTAAAATTTTATAGAAAAAATATATTTGCATATAGAAATAATATGGATTTGGACTGGTTTCTAAAAATGATTATGGTTTAGGGTTGGATAAATTATCAAGATCCAGAAAATCTGATCGGATCTGAATCGAATTAGACTGAATCGGACCGAACCAAATAACCACAAACTTGAGCAATTCTAACTCAAAAATATTTCGGGTATCCATACCGAATATGTACCTAAAATACTAGACGAATACAATTTTTTTCGATTTATAGAAAATATTAATTTTATAGTGTTGTTATATTTTTTGGGTAATATTTTTCTTTTTGGGTAATTTGGTTTTTTCGGTTAAACGAGTTTTTTCTGTTTTTCGAATCCATTTCGAATCCTCTAAAAAATTTAAAAACGACTCAGCTCTAAATAATCGCAATCTAAACTAATCTCATCGGTTTCTAAACGGTTTCTAAATAGATCTCAGAACCAAACGGAATCGACCAAAACCAGAAAATGCCCAACCTTAGTTTAGGTTTTGTCTGTCATGAAAAAAAAACTGCGCCTACATTCAATCTTCATTCATAATGGCCAAACGACAACAGTGGAGAAATCAGAATATCCAAAATTTTAAGTGCTTTTGATGATTTTGTGAAGGGAGGAATCACCATTAAACACTCTTCTTCTTGTCATTAATGGGCCTAACGGATCTATAAAAGATGGCCCATTTATTTTATTTTTCTTTCCTACTCAAAACAATTTCTAAGGGTTTTAAAAGAGTTTTCGAACTTTTCTTTTCATGTTCCCTTATTTTTATCTTCTTTAGAATGAAAAAGAGGAGATAATAGTTTCTGTTGAATAAGAATCTCCCCTTTGGTGGGCTCAGGAATCTCTTATTCATTCAGAGGGTTTAAACCCTGGGTGGGTTAGAGCTTTTGTTTAAACAAAAACACACGATCTCTTGAGTGGAAGGCTACTTTCTTGTTCAAACAGTTATTTCTTTGGTTTTTTGTTTAGTGTTCTTGTCTTCTTTTGTTTTTCTGGGTTCAACGTGGGCAGTTATTTCTAACTTCCTCACGGTTTCGTAGTCCTCTTTGCCGAGATTGAGAGTTGGTTAAATTCAAACTTCTAAGGCACTCTTGCTCTGTTTTTCACAAATGGAACCAGAGATTGAGGAGGCTTTGAAAGGGATGAAGATCGCGGAAGATGAAGTTCCTTTCACGTTACCGGATTTGCCTCAGTTTCGTTCTTGCGAACGTAATGTAATGAGTATCATTGGGCGCACTTTGAATTCGCCATTCCAACCTATGGAAGATCTTATCATGGACATGCCGTGGAAGTTCCGAGTTTATGATAGGGTTCGAGGTGTGGCTTTGAGCAAGGATCGATTTCAATTCATCTTCAAATATAAAGAAGATATGGAAGAAGTCTTAAAGAAAGGGGCTTGGACTTTCAATGATTGGTCAATTGTGCTTGATCGATGGTACGAGTTCCCACCAGATGATTATCTTCAGTTCCTCCCTGTTTGGATACAAATCTGTAACATTCCGGTGAATTATCATACTCCGGAGTCGATAACCGCTTTAGGAGAACTCTTGGGCCAAGTAACTGAGGTTGCGTTTGATACTTCAAAATCGCAACGTAAAGACTATGTTAGAGTTCATATTCTCTTTGATGTGTTAAAGCCTGTGTATCGTTCCAGAGTGGTCAACTTCCCTAAAGGAGAAACGGCAAAACTTCTTTTCGATTTTGAGAGAGTCCAAAAGCGTTGTTATTTTTGTCAACATCTCACTCATGAAAAAGCCCGATTTCCATTGAAGCTCCAAGTTCGGCCCTCGGCTACGGTTTTGGAGAACATGGAGCACACTGGGGCTATACACCAGGAGAAGATACTTACAGCAATTGATCCTCTTCGTGGCGTGTTGACTGAAGCTCAAGTTGGGCCTGATCCGAACACTGGACGTCCTAGAATCGCACCAGAGGTGCTACAGGAGATGCAGCAGTATCTACTTACAGATGATGAATCTGAACGGAAAGCCAGAATATTGAGAATCCAGACGTCAGTTGCGGAAGCAGAGAAAAATTCTTTATTGCAGAAAACTCTGTTACGCTTGGAGCCTCTACCGGTTTGTCATTCGGATGTGGATAAGGGATAGGGTATAGTCTTTGATTTTCAGAAAGCTGGTGCTCATCAGGAGGTTCGTGCTCAGGGAGAGAAGCTCTTGGATTCTGCTATTCGTGCTGGATACCATGGCAGAGGAGACGCAGATCCTTTGAAACTCCCACAAACAGACTTTGTTTTTTCATCAACCAATCAAAGTACTAGAGGAAATCCTACGGTTTCACAAGCTGCTCTCTCTGAGGCCAGCTCCTCCGGGATCTCTTCAAAGTCCAAACAAGCTAGGCGTCGTCCTTCAAAGAATAAACGCAAGGTTGCTGCTCTCCAAATGATACAAAAAGATCAGGACGCGATGGCTCTTGATGATTCAAATACTATTACTGGTAAAAGAAAGGCCACAGATGAGGCTGAAAATCCATCTAAAATCGCAAAGCGTACACCATCAGAGGTTGTTCCGAAGGAGGAACGGCCGAGGCAATTATGAAGATTGTTAGCTGGAACTGTCAGGGCTTGGGTAAAGGCGTGACAGTTCCCCGTCTTAGGGAAATACGAAAGGAGTATTCCCCTGAGATTCTGTTCTTGATGGAAACTAAAAACAAGCGTAATGTGTTGGTTGATTTGCAAGTATGGTTGGGTTATGATCGAGTGTTTACTGTCGATCCGATTGGTCGTAGTGGTGGTATGGCAGTTTTCTGGAAAAACAGTGTTAGGCTGAATTTTCTTTTTGTAAATAAGAATGTTATTGATCTAAATGTACAATTCGGTAGTTTAGATTTCTTTTTATCCTGCATATATGGTGCACCAGATTCTGGCTCGTGACATTTTTTCTGGGAAAGGCTACTGCGGATTGGTAGTTTGCGTAAGGAGAAGTGGAGCTTAACTGGTGATTTCAATGAGATTTTAAACAATAGTGAAAAGCTTTGTGGTCCTCTGCGTAGTGAATCATCTTTTGAACAGTTTGCTGAGACGTTAAACCTCTGTGAAATGAGTGAGATGTCGAGCACAGATAATGGATTTACGTGGGCTGGTGTGCGAAATAAACATTGGATTCAGTGTAAGTTGGATAGAGCTTTTGGTAATAGGCTGTGGTTTGAACAATTCCCAAAATCGAATCAAGTCTTCCTCCATAGAACTGGATCAGATCATCGTCCTGTTCTGCTCAGGCTTTTTGAGGAGAAAGCTGCTTTTCGAGGACAGTTCCATTTTGATCGCATGATCATTACGAAAGATGGTGTTGCTGAGATTATAGCTCAGGCTTAGGATCGCAACAATGGAGAGGATTATAGACCTGTTGTAGCCAGGATTAATGCTTGTCGCCGATCACTGAGTAAATGGAAGAAGTCCCATAACTCAAACTCTTTTGACAGGATTCAGCAATTAAAAGCTGGTATTGAGATTGAATCTTCTGCTTTGTTCCCGTGTTTTAGTTAGCTGGATTTTCTGAAGAAAGAATTAGTGGAGGCATATAGAGAAGAAGAAGACTATTGGCGTCAAAGAAGTAGAGCTACCTGGTTGAGATCTGGTGATAGGAATTCAAAGTACTTCCATGCCTCGGTGAAGAGAAACAGAGCCAGGAAATGGATAGAGAAGATTGTTGACGATTTAGGTCAGGCTCATAGAACCGAAGAAGCCAAAGGATCAGTGGCTTCTTCATACTTCCAGCAGTTACTTACCTCAACTCACCCATCGACTGCATCAGACTTTTTCCTTGGTTTTGAAAGTCGAGTTACTGAGGAACTGAATCAACAATTACTCAAACCGATATCGAAGGAGGATGTTCGACAAGCTGTCTTCTCGATTGATCCTTCAAGTGCGCCAAGTGGTGATGGCATGACTGGCTGCTTCTTCCAACAGTATTGGTCAATAGTTGGTGACAAAGTGTCTGAGGAGGTTATGTCTTTCTTCTCGACTGGCTCTTTTCCGTCTGATTGGAACTTCACTTTGATCAGCTTAATACCAAAGAAGGATATCTCAACAAAAATGAATGATCTCAGACCTATAAGTCTTTGTTCGGTCCTTTACAAAATCATCTCAAAACTTTTGGTCTCTCGCCTCAAGCCGTGTTTAGCTCAGCTTATATCACCTTCTCAGTCTGCTTTTGTTGAAAAAAGAATGATTTCCGATAAAATTGTGGTTGCACATGAGATTGTTCATTCTTTGAGAACCAATCCAGAAATCTCATCTAAGTTTTTGGCTCTCAAAACCGATATGTCAAAGGCTTATGACCGGGTTGAGTGGAGTTACCTTGAGAATCTACTTTTTGTGATGGGTTTCTCTTCTCACTGGATTCGATTAGTTATGTTCTGTGTGCGTTCGGTAAGCTATTCGGTTCTGGTTAATGGACAGGCTTATGGACGGGTATTACCGGAGCGTGGATTACGACAAGGAGATTCGTTATCTCTGTTACTCTTTGTTCTATGCACCGAAGGCCTGGTTCATCTCCTTAACATGGCTGAGAGGACTGGTAGTATACAAGGAATCCAATTCTCTTCAAGAGGTCCGATGATCCATCATCTTCTTTTCGCGGATGACTCACTTTTCATATGTCAAGCATCGATTGACCAATGTCAAGCTCTGGCTTCGTTACTGCAGAAGTATAGTGTTGTCTCAGGTCAATTGATTAACCATTCAAAATCGTCAATCACCTTTGGACATAGAGTTGATCCTTCTGTTAAAGCGGCAGTTCAACATAGCTTAGGCATATTTAACAAAGGAGGGTCTGGGAAGTACCTTGGACTTCCAGAATGCTTCACAGGTTCCAAAATTCAGATGCTTAACTATTTACAAGAGAAACTTAGCAAACGCTTGAATAGCTGGTATGATCGTAATCTATCACATGGAGGACGGGAAATACTCGTTAAATCAGTGGCTATGGCGATGCCTATATATGCGATGTCAGTGTTCCGTCTTCCCAAAGCTATCTGTGAAAGGTTGACGAGTGCTATATCAGCTTTTTGGTGGGGTGCGACAGATGATAAACGCAAAATTCATTGGATCAATTGGGACCGAATGTGCTTACCAAAGTAGAGTGGTGGAATGGGTTTCCGGAATATAGATCTCTTCAACCAAGCTCTCCTTGCAAAGCAGGCTTGGAGGCTCTTAACAGAACCTGAGAGTTTGTTTGCTAAAGTGATAAAGAGTAGATACTTTGACGAGTCAGATTTTCTCACGGCGGAGGCTGGTACGCGCCCTTCTTCCGCTTGGCAGAGTATATTACACGGGAGATCCTTGCTCTCTTCTGGCTTACGACGTGTGGTTGGTGATGGCCGCTCAATACGAGTATGGATGGATCCCTGGATTTTGGATGGGCAGCTTAGGAGGCCTTTCAACAGAGAAAGGAGGTTTAATCTCAATCTTCGTGTCTCTGATCTACTTTGTCCAAACTCTAATATATGGGACCAAAGGAAGCTTGAAACACTATTTTTCCCGCCTGATATGTAAAGGATAAAGTCCATTAAGCCGGCGTATAAAGAGACTGATTTTTGGATTTGGAGATATAACAAAAGTGGGGTGTACTCGGTTAAATCTGGATATTGGAAGAGCTGTCAATTGAATGCTACGGAGCTGCTTAGAGAGGCGACTGCACAACCATCTTTAAACCCTTTTGAATGAACGAATATGGGCATTCCATACATCTCCAAAGATCAAAATGTTCTTGTGGAAGGCCTTGAATGGAGCGTTGGGGGTGGCAGATTGTCTGAAGGATCGTGGTATTAAGATTAACTCTAGGTGCCAGATATGTGGTCAGGAAGGTGAGAGTATTAATCATGTTTTGTTCTCCTGCACTTTGGCTCGTCAAACTTGGGCAATGTGCCAGTTTCCAATGCCTGAACATGGTTTCCACAGTTCATCTATATATGAGAACTTCAGTTATGTTCTAAGTGTGTACATGAACAACAAGATGCCTGCTGATATTACTAAAGCTCTCCCTTGGATTCTATGGATATTGTGGAAGAATCGTAACAAATTCTTCTTTGAAGGAAAGGTTTTTGGTGTACGTGAGAGTGTAAACAAGATATTTGAGGATATGAAGGAATGGTATCAAGCTCAAGAAATGGAAAGTGCTAGAATGCAGCTAATGAACACAGCAAATAATAATGAGAAGTGGTACCCGCCGATGGGAGATTGGCTCAAGTGTAATGTTGGTATGTCGTGGTCTAAAAAGAAGCAGTGTAGTGGAGCAGCATGGATTCTGCGAGATAGGGAAGGAAAAATCTTGCTCCATAGCCGTCGAAGCTTTAGTAATGTCTGTGATATTTTGGAGGCAAAACAAAACAGTCTGCTGTGGGCGACGGAGAGCATACGCAGTCTACATCTTTCCCAGGTGATTTTTGCGTGTGAAGCAAAAGAATTAATTGGAGCCTTGAATTCTCCTCATCAATGGCTGGCTTTTAAGGGTCAAGCGATGAAATTACTATCTGTGCTAAAAGACATAGGCAGTTGGAAAGCTGTTCTTGAACAACATTCAACAAATCGAAGTGTTTTTCTTATGGCGAGAAGTGTTACAATGGAGGAAAGATGGCAATCGTATCTGGCAACAGGTCCTCCGAAATGGCTTATGCTAATCTTGGATGCTGAGAAACCGGTTCTGTAGCTTTCTTCTGTGTTGTGGTTTTCTGATCTTATTTTACTCTGCCTTTGGTGTGCTCTATTTTGTGTTTCAGAGTTTATCTCTGTGTGTTTTTAAAAGTCGTTGCTCTTTCTGTAGTCCATATTGTTTCAGATTGAGGCCCATATATGAAATTAAGTTTTTACCAAATTCTTAATTACAAACTAAACAGTTCTTCATTTCTCGGTTCATTCATCGTTTCATCTTCTTTTTCTCTTCTTTCTCTCGAAACTCTCCGGTTTCACTCTGCAACGCAAAAATAAGTTTTCTCTCATGGCGTCGTCTTCTTCGAACACCGGTAAGTGACTCTTT
>OVAN01000179.1:0-60123 GCA_900406275.1 Anastatica hierochuntica | reverse complement strand
TCTCTCTCTCTCTCGTCAAACAATATTCCCTTGTTTTGTTTAGTTTCACTTTAGTTTTGCTTTAGTTTCCCTATAGTTTTACTGTAGTTGTACTTTAGTATCAGAATCGAGTTTTCTCTTTGTTTTGCGTTTTGCATGTCTCTGGAAATTTAGAAGAAGGATGGTAATCGATATACAGTCGATATACACTATAGTCTAGAAAAATATGTACACTATAGGTGTAAAGATTGAACTTATCTATAGGTGTAATGATGTAAAAAAAACAATGATTTGACCTCATCTTACATTTATAGATTACCGAGAGATGCTGTTCAATTTTAATGATTTATTTTTTTAATAACGTTTTTATAGATTGTGGAAATGTCAAAGAGGAGAAAAAAGTCAAAGAGGAGGCCAATGAAGAAGTGGTCAAAGTTAAAGTGAACGATGAAGAAAAAANGGAGGTCAATGAAGTGGTCAAAGTTAAAGTGAACGATGAAGAAAAAAAAGATGGAGAAGAACCACAAAAACAAGAGGAGAAACCAGATGAAGAAGAGGAAGAGGAGGAGAAAGAAGATGAAGAGGAAAATGATGAAGACATAGTTTCAGAATCTCCAGAATCTGCATGGTCGGGACCTATATTAAAGAGGCCTAGCCAGACGACGGAGTACTCGTCTGAGAGAGAAAGACAGAGACAGAGACAACGACGATAGTGTGAACTATGAACTACCACCGAAGCGTGGCCACTTTTCTCCGTCAGACCCCGAAGATGACCCAGAAGGTGATCCCGAAAGTGATCCTGAAGATCGCTCCGAAGATGATGACTACTAATTAATCGATCTCTCTTTATTATTATGCTCAGTTCTGTTTTTTGGATATAAAACTTATTATGCTCTGTTTATGGTTTATGTTCTGTTTTTTTGGATTTAAAACTTATTAACTATAAATGCTAATCTCTCAAATTATGTTATGTTTTTGGGGTTTTGTTATTGTGTTAAATTTGATTATGTTACTTTAAAATACAACTCGTACAGATATACCATCATTTGGCAAGCTATGTAACGGACGTTGTCTATTTCTCCAGAATATGACTTATACTTATAAGAACATCAACTTAGAGGGAACCAAATTACAATACATAATTTTTTTAAAAGTAGATTCCAAATATATTTTTACAGTTTACATTTAATTTCACATGTAGAGGCACATAAATAATCAGTAAAACTAGAATAAGAATTAGGAAGGTTAAGTAATACTAATAAAACTTAAAATTCAGATAAGTAGAACTATGACCAACATTTGTAATACTACTATATCGTGTATAACTCTGCAGAAAAAGTTTGGCGGGAATTTGAAAAATTTTCAGTCGCCACAAAATTTCTTTTCTCCATTCTCTCTCTCGCTCTCTATTCTCTCTCTCTCTCCCCTAAATAAAGTTTCAATATAGCGTCTTGGGGTATGCCTTATGCTATACGTTAAAGCACAATTTGTTGTATGAAAACAAAATCCGCTACAGTTTTCAACGAAGTAGACATCATCAACATCATTATCATTAAGTCAATGTCTTAGGTTTTAGAAAGGTTTCAGTTGTAATGTTCAAAGCAGAGTTGTAATGTCTTAGGATTACACGTCAATTTCGAAGCAGAGTAGGTTTCAGTTGTAATGTTCAAACCTGTTTATTCTTTGAAAATTACATTTCAATATTCAATGATATGAAAGAAGGAGATTTCCATTTTTCCATTTTATAGCTCAGAACCAGAGCTTTTATCTTCCTTAGGCATTCGTTGTGGTGTTGTTGGTTTTGACGGTAACTTGTTTCACGAATCTTGTGAAGGACATCATCTCCTCTAAGAAATAGGATGATGGCCTCCATTTCAGGCAGCCTCGGGTATCTCGGAAACAGAGTACATTCTGTTTCCTCTGTTTCACGTTAAACTCTTATGTTTAACCTTCTTTGTTTGTTGCTTTACATTCAAGTAAACAATCCAAGCTTAATGCTTCTTTTGATTCTAAGAAAGATTATGCAAGTATAAGAACTATTCTCTTCTTATTGATTTAGAAAACTTGTCACAAAAACTAAATCTCTCTCTTGAATCTCTTAAACAAACAGTGTGTTATGGTTAGACTTGCTGTCGGTGTCTCGTGCAAGAATTCCCTTCTTTTTATCTAAAGTTAACCTACGTTTCCATAACAATTAATGTGTTCCCAACCTTTTCTCGAACTTATACATCTTCTTCACTGGTAAGTCCTCTATCACCTTTCCTTTTCCCTTTCTCTTGTTCTTGTTAGTCTCCTCCGAAGCCTCATGAGTCTTCGTTGTCTTCTTATCCTCCGTGTCACCTTTTTTCATCTGAACTTAGATAACTAAAATCAAAAACACAATAGTTCAACCACGAGACTCCTTGCTACCAAAGCAGAACATTTCACAAGAAGAAAAAAGTGTGAGACCAAACAAACTCACCAAACAAAGAAACAACCCAAAACAGAGGCGTAATGAAGGAAGAAGCAGAGCACTTCAATGGAGAGCTTGACCTGAGAGAGGAGACCAACCACGAGACTCTTTGCTACCAAAGTAGAACATTTCACAAGAAGAAAAAAGTGTGAGACCAAACAAACTCACCAACAAAGACACAACCCAAAACAGAGGCGTAATGAAGGAAGAAGCAGAACACTTCAATGGAGAGTTTGGCCTCAGAGAGGGGACCAACCACGAGACTCTTTGCTACCAAAGCAGAACATTTCACAAGAAGAAAAAAGTGTGAGACCAAACAAACTCACAAACAAAGACACAACCCAAAACAGAGGCGTAATGAAGGAAGAAGCAGAGCACTTCAATGGAGAGCTTGGCCTCAGAGAGGGGACCAACCACGAGACTCCTTCTCCAACGCTGGCACGAATCATCGCGAATACAGGAAATTACAGAGAATCTCGAGATTTTGACTCGATTTCTAAATGTATCTCTTTCAGTTATCCTCTAGTTTTACAGATCGTAGAAAGGAGAAGTTCTCGTTTAAATTTTATTCAAAAATTGAAATTTTTTTAGCCAATCGGGTCGGATTGGAACGATTTTCGCGAGTCTGGAAAATGGGTCGGGTATGACCCTAGTTTTATCGTAATTATCTCAAACTCTACTCTGAGTTTTGTCTTTTCGCTTTGTCGACCTTAAAAAATAATAATAAAAAATTGAGTTTTTATGTGAGGGACATGAGAGATTTAAGCCACAAATTCGAGAACTTGTGAGCCGTTTTCTCAGAGTTTTCTCGCCGGCAAAAAAAGAAGAGTTATCTCGTGTTCTTCGGGTCTCTCTCATGGCTGCTAAGTCAGAGCATGCAACGACTGAGACAGGCGTGTTCTGGGACATTGAGGATTGTCCAATCCCTAATGGTTTAGATCCTGATTCAATCTATCAGAATATCAAATCAGGTATTGCGAAACAAGGTTATAGCGGAAAGGTTTTGCTGAGGGCTTACGGTGAGAACAATCAGATCCCAGATGACTTTGAATCCGCCAGAATCGCTCTCATGCCTGCAGGTGAAACACTCTTCTTCTTTTTTGTACTTTATGTTTCGGATCTTAGAGATCATTGTTGATAACATTTATGGGTTTCGGCAGGAGATAAACGTAATAGATGTATTCAGATTAAAGATGACATATTTGGATGGATACAAGACAATTATCAGAGGCCACAATATTCTCTTAGCACAGCCTGTAAACGCAGGACAGTGTTGTAGTTGTAGCTACATAAGGGGAACGCCTTTGGAGAAGTTGATCGACTCGAGTTCAGATTGGATTTGGACAACCCTATCAGCTGGAGGAGATCATATAACCAATAAGGATAAGGAGGAGGATCTTGAAGACTAGTAGTAGTTCTTTTATATGGAATGCACCTTTTTCAATGTGTATGACCCAGTAAATCAAATTCTATATAACAATGTATTAAATATCTTTCTCACCCAAAAATCTTTTCACTCAAGAGAGAGTATGAATTTGATTGAAAGTCATTGAAACTTCTTATCGATTCATTTACAATACATGCTCTTAAATAGCCAACGTTTGTTACACAAAGTAAGGGATATTAGTTGATACACAATCTATTTGAATTACAATCATTGACTTAGTGAAAAGGAACATAATATTCCTTCTATTACCCTCCCGCAGCTGAACAGTCGAAGCGTCGAACAGTTAAGCTGGATCGAAATTCTTGAAACAACGTCGTTGGTAATCCTTTTGTGAAAACATCCGCAAATTGGAGCGAAGAAGGGACATGAAAGACTTGAACTTGATCAAGAGCTACCTTCTCTCTTACGAAATGTATATCAATCTCAACATGTTTAGTCCTTTGGTGTTTAACGGGATTACGAGCCAGATAAACCGAGCTAATGTTGTCACAATACACGATTGAAGCTTTGTTTATCAGACAACCCATCTCGAGAAAGAGATTTTGAATCCAACAAAGTTTTGCCACTGCATTTGCGACTCCTTTGTACTCCGCTTCTGCACTCGAGCGAGAAACTGTTTCTTGTCGCTTTGATGACCAAGAAACCAAATTAGAGCCCAAGAAGACGCAATAACCAGATGTGGACCGACGAGTATCAGGACAACCGGCCCAATCAGCATCGGAATAAGCTATCAAACGATCAATCGAACCTTTTTGTAGATGAAGTCCATGATCCGATGTACCTTGAATATAGCGAATGATCCGCTTTAAGGCATGAAGATGAGGCATACGAGGGTTGTGCATATATAGGCATATTTGGTGCATGACATAAGAGATGTCCGAACGAGTGAATGTCAGGTATTGTAACGCACTGGCGAGCTTTCGATATTGTGTCGGGTCTGGAACAAGATCACCATCATCAACAGAAAGTTTTGATTGTAGATCGACGGGAGTAGAAAGCGGTTTACACCCTTCCATACTGGCACGTTTTATAATATGCTTCGCATATGTTTGTGGACTTAGAAAGAGACCTCCATCCACATGATCGACCTTGATGCCAAGAAAATAACTGAGCTTTCCACTATCTAACATTGGGAACTCGGTTTGAAGAGCCGCAATAATTTGTTGAAGAAATTGGTGATCAAATGCTGTGAGAATTATGTCGTCAACATAAAGAAGGAGATAAGCTCGACGAGTCACTTGATTAAAGATAAACAGAGACGTATCACTCTTAGTGCACCTGAAACCAAGATTAGTAACAAATTTTGCAAATCGCGAATTCCATGCCCGAAGAGCTTGTTTCAAGCCGTAAATTGTCTTTCTCAACTTACAGACATGATTCGGAAGGCCGGGATTGGTAAAACCTGGAGGTTGATGCATATAGATGGTTTCATCAAGATCACCGTGCAAAAAAGCGTTCTTGACATCAAGTTGATGGACAAGCCAATCTTTTGGAAGACTTACATCGAGAACTGCCCGTATAGTCGCAGGTTTCACCACTGGACTGAATGTCTCATTGTAGTCTATGTCTTCCTCTTGAGAGTTACCATTGACAACTAACCGAGCTTTGTACCTTGATAGAGAACCATCTGCATTAAGTTTATGTTTAAACCTTGCTCTAATACCATGTTAAGCTACATGGGCTTCCAACTTAAAACCAATTGGCGATAAGTGGATTGGCCCATGCCTCTTATATATTAACAATCCCTTCCAACTTCCGATGTGAGACATTTATCCCTAATACGCCCCCTCGAGATGATGACTCTTTTGGCCATAGATCTCGGTATTTTCGGGCAGCGATCAAGAGGACCAACTTTGGATCGGATCGATTGGATCGGGTTGGATTGTACGGATCTGGACTCTGATACCATGAAAATCATTGAAACTTCTTATCGATTCAATTACAATACATGCTCTTAAGTAGCCAACGTTTGTTACACAAAATAAAGGATATTAGTTGATATACAATCTATTTGAATTACAATCATTGACTTAGTGAAAAAGAACAGAATATTCCTTCTATTATCGATCACATCACATCTTCTAGACTTTAAACATGCTTGGATTAGACAACAAGTTGATTGTCTTTTTTCTTCTTCTAATGCCCGGTCAAAGATTCAATACCAAAATTTTAACATGGGAAAAAAAGTAAACCTGAATTCAAGCTCCATTCTACTCATACGACCAAAAGACATCAGTCAATGAAACATTAATTCAAAATGAGACCTTCTCCACAAAATTTACTGCTTTTGATGACATTTTGAGCTCAGGACTCATCTAGACAACAGAGGTCTGGAAAAACTCAGATGTGAAAGCTCGTTGTTCGTCGCTCAACAGCGAAAACCACTTGTTCACCAGATTGACTGAAGCAGATAAACTTTGGTCGGCAGAATCTGGAAGCGTGGTGGTTTTCCCTTGAAATGCTATTGGAAAATCCAGCTTAAGCGTCTTCAGGAGGGAGCTTACAGTTGCTATCTGGACCGCTAAACCGGCTCTTAATGTCCTCTCACACCGTAGAAATGTTGACAGCTTATCTCTCACGTCTGAGATTCCTTCATTTTCATATCCAACAGCATCCACTCCAACACTGTAAAAATCCAAACAGAAACAAGAGAAGATGGTTTGGAAATTAGTATATTAGTTTGGTCCTTTTGTATAAAGAGACAAACTTGTAATACTATTTACCTGCTAAGTTGCCCAAGAAGAGATACAATTGCCACAGAGAGGTTCATTGGCAATTGCAATTCCAGCATCTTAAGCAATGGGGTGACAATGTTCGCACTAGTCCAATCCCATACCTGCATTTAAACAGTAAGATTAAATTGATTCAACAGAAAAATATAAATAAGCAAAACAGTACGGCAATGTTGGAAATGCTTTTGAAGACAAACTACGTACCATGTAACTAGCAACAATCTCCAGCAATGACAGAATGTCACATAGATGACGTAAAGTAGCACTTTCATCCCTGTTCAACTCACACTGGAAATCTTCCTGTGCCGGCCTAAACTCGGTCTTCTCTACATGACTAGGATCCAATGATCCGGTCAAGCTTTGTTGCAAAGTTTTAGACTGTGTAAACTCCAGAAGAATACCGATGAGCATAGATGCCGTATCTTCCGGCGATGACGACCTGTCTGAGAAGGGACACTTCTTCTCGCCTGAGTGCAACTTTGCAATCCCCTCTACAGCACCAGAATGTTTGTTCTCGAGAAACACAACAATTGATTTTAAAACTGCAATTGATATGTCATGCTCACTCGAGGACACCATTTTCTCTCCAGCAATGTACGCAAAAACGTGAAGAATGGTCAGTACTACTGAAGTTCTCTCATGACTGCGCTTGTGCAGGATTTCAAAAGAAGCTTCAAAGACAAATCCAACACGACCCAGCGCAGTACATATTGCTGCCAAAATAGCGCTTCCAGCCACCAAATGATCAACTAGAGCGACTTTGCTGATAAGAGCTACATTTTCTCCATTCAGGGTGACAGGAATGCTTAAATCAGATTCAGATGTTTCTGAGGATTTAACAGAAAATAATACCCTCTGCTTGTAAAGGAGGTCTTGAAGGAGACTAAGAAGTTCTTCCAAAAATTCAGAGAGCATACCTCCAGCTTTAATTTCAGCCATTACTACAAAAGAATATTCCAAGTAAAACAAATTTAAAACATCAAATCAAAAAGCAGAGTGAAAATTTTGGTTTTGAGAAGTAAAACAACAGGAAGATGATTTTGGGACTAACCACCATATATGTGATTTGAAAAAGAGTCCACGCAGGAGAACGAATCAACATTCAGAGTGTTCCCGGTTTTCAACGAGGAAACTACAGAGAAGTTATGCAGCAGCAAGGAGAGGAACACACAGACCCTTTCCCTGAAAGAGAGATATATTAGTTCATAGACACTAGTTTACTAATGGGGTTGAAAGCATCAGCCAGTAGAATAACTTACCGGCCCAAAAGGTTTTCCTCCACTTTCATAGATAACAAAATCGCTGGCACTGCCCACTCTCCTTTAGTAACTGATGGGCATCTCTGAATACAATTGTTTGCAGCATGGAAAATTTTGACGATACTGTTCTGGTCTTCGACATTGGAAAACACAACAAAGTGTTTAGGAATATGACCATGCAATGTTGTCGAGATGATTGGCATTTTGACTGCCACTGAATCATTCTGAGTGCTGAGACTAGGAGTTTCGCTAGAAATTACAGTCTCACATAAATCCATGCTATTATTGGCCACCAAGTCAAGAGCCCTAGCAGGATTTCTGTCTTCATTCACGATATCACCACCCAAAAATTCTACTTGAGGAAGATCCGGGGACAGAAGTGATTCTCTTGCCATTTTGTAATAGTTTTCTTCTTCCAAATTTTCCAACTCCAGCAACTTCATACAATCTGTAGCAATAACGTCTTCCAGAAATAATGTTGCCGCATCATTTTCTTTACCAGTAGAGAGGCACATGGTTTTCCCTGACATCTGTGTACTTCCTGGCATATTAACTGGAGTCTTGCCTGGCTTATTAAACCCAAGAGAATTCTGTAAAACTGTCTTCTTCTCACAAGAAACCTTTCTTTTCTTGGAAATTGTAAGGTAATTTGCAGAGGAGCCACCTTGAAGATCAGAGACCAAAGTTCCCTCCTCTTCTAGAGGTCTATACCCAGTACCTACTACCTTAGACTGCAAGGTGCCCATCTTCTCTCCAAACTGCAAATTTTTCTTTCTATCATCAGATGACAGATGCTTATGGGGCTCAACTGCCTCTACCATACTTTTTCTTTTCCGAGAGTGATCGTTAACTACCCCATGAATATCTCTCCGGCGACATTGAAGATAGTTTTCAGGCACCAAACAGACGTTTCCATTTTTCTTGGTATCAGAGGTTTTCCGAAGTACGCTTGATTTTGTTCGTTGGATATTGGGTTTATCTTTTTCTATTTCTGCTGAAGTAGGAACAAAGACCTGCTCTCTTCCCTGTGAGGCCAGTAACTGCCCATCAGAAAAAGATGTTGCGCTGGAAACTACTCCAGAACTCTGTAATTTTCTAGAGCCTCCAGTTGGAGACTCCAATTGAGAAATAGTACCTGAGACAGACTCACTCACGCCCCCTCCAGATTTAGGAATTAACTGGGAAGCCAACTTGCGAGCCTGCTCCTGAGAACCAGAGCTGGCTACCAAATGGCCTGTTGCGTCAGAATGCTTTTTACTATTATGGTTCTTCTGTGACGGTAGCGTCTGCAGCTTCTTGCATGCCTTTGCCTGCATGGCAATAAGATGAGACATAAGGAGACTACTAAGGAATTAATATTACCACAAAAGCAGTGTGTAAAAGTGATAGTATGCTGTGAATAATCCATGTTGAGATAGACGCCATTTTCTCCAAAGACTAAAACAGATTAAATCTTCTCACCTTCTACAGTCAGATTCAAAGTCGCTAATTACAATTAACCCAAGAAATCCAACAGAGTAGAGCCAGGTGCACATGTTCATCTAACTTCAGCTGTCTGTTTCAGCTTAACTGACAACATTTGAGCCACATGTAAACCTAGGATATTCTATCAGGAAAATTGAAATTTACAACATGATTCCTTTTTATTCACCATGTCAGTAACAAAAGATCCATCATGGGATTCAATATCTGAGAATCAGTAACAAAAAATGTACCAAATTTTAAACATGTTGATGGTCATAAAGCAAATGTTCAAATAAGCATTTGAAGGAAGCATAGAGTAAGAAATATACGAGAGAAACAAACCTTTCCAAGGCCAGCTGTACCTTCCATGTCTCTCGAAAAATACCCATCCAAAAGGTTCATGCGCTTCGTAACACTACCAAACTCTTGTTTTAACCGACCTAGCTCTTCAGCCTGAAATTCCCTTTGAAGTTTTTCAAATTGAGCAACTTTTTTGGAATGTTTTGCACATTTTCTCTCTAACTTCAGCTCTTTTTTCAAAAGCCTCACTTGGGCCTTTTCCAGATCCCTCACTTGATGAGAAGAAATAGAGTGAGTCTTGATGGATTTCTGGGAGAGTGTAAGCTCATACACTTGTTTCTTCAGTCCTTCAGTCACTAATTGTGCTTCTTGTAACTGCTGAGTCAGATCATCAGCACGAGATTTCCATTCCATTGCTGTTTTCTTATTCTTCTCAAGGAGCTTTATCTTCTCTTCCAGTTTTGCCGAGTTTTCAGCAAACTTTACTTTGCTACTAGCGCTCTGCAATTCCATTTCTTTCTTGAGCTCTTCATTTCTTGCTCTAACAGTTTCAACCTTCTTAGACAAACCTTCTGCCAGCTTAATCTGTTCCCTAGCTTTTCCACTCTCCATATCTGCACGTTTTCTCTCTTTCAGTGTCTTTTGTTTTTCACATTCAAGCTGCTTTTTAACAGTCTCAAGATTCGAGGTCAAAGAAACCAAATCAGAACTAGTCTTACGAGCTGTAGTTCTTAACACCTCCAACTCGGAAAAATACTGATCAGCTCTCTTTTTCTCTGATTCTGCTTTCTTTGTCTCTAACTCTGTCTTCTGCCTCTCACTTGCAAGAAGAGTTTTCATCAGAGTTATTTCCTTTCTCGCTTCAGGAGCGTGCAGCTTGATCTCCTCATCTTTGACTATCAGAGCCTTTGTCTTGTTAAACTCTTTACAAACTTTTTCCAACTCTTCTTCAGAATTATTTGCCCTTAAAGTTTCTTTCTTAAGGAGGTCCTTCAGTTCATTGATCTCCTTCTCTCTACTAGAAGCTTGATCCTGAAGAATCATGACTTCTTCATTTTTCTCTTTAAGGTTTTGCTCCAAACTTTGGCGCAAAGACAATATCTCAGACTTCAAATCAGAGATTTCTTTCTCCAAAGATTCTTTTACGGCTGAATCATTTTCATTATTGTCTCTGTCAGCTGCCATCTCCCCAAGTTCTGTAGGATTAAGCAGTGACCAGTCAAAAACCTCAAAATAACAAAATTAATCAGAAAAAGAAACACAACACATCAAAAGGCAGCGAGATAGTCTCGACGAAACAACTTACTTTTCTGGAGACTGGATTTCTCAGCATGAGCGTCTCCTATGGCCTTCTGGAGAAGAGTTACAGCTTCTTTAAAAGCATCTCTCCTCTTTTTCATACCTATGTACTTCCCTTGCCACTGAAATGCAATCGATGGAGAGAAAACGAAAGACTTCTTTTAAGAAAAGCACTAAACAAATCAAAAACCGAAGCTATTGAAAATCGAATATTCATAAACAAAAGTACGTACCGCCAGGCAGCAAGGGTTCCCTGAAGCCAGCTCAGGTGGAGCATTGGCCGCCATGGCCGGTGAGTTATTTAGCTCGAGAACTCCTTCGATACTGGAATCAACTCTCACATAAATGGAAAATTCAACGCCATTGAACAGGTAGCGAAGCGATGAGAAACTATCAGAGAACGAAATTCAAAAAAACCCTAAACCCTAGTTCCGGTGAGCAGAAGGAAGACTGCAGAGTCTGAGAAGAAGGTGTAGAGAGGAGTAAGATGCGACCGTCAGCAATTTTTGGATACGGGCGGGTCGGTTATAGAGTATTGATTTTTTATGTTTAACCCGGCCCGGCCCAATATAATGTTTTCTGAATGTATTAACTTAACATAGCAATATAATACCCAAGTGGAACGGATCTGATCAAAGATCCCTGATATTAGATACATAAGCAAAGAAATGGAGGGGTAAAAAGCTGTTCAGGTGATAATAGTAAGAGGTTTAATGAGCAACTAAAAAAAGTTTTAAAGAGACTATGGGAGAAAATTTGGGAGCGGCTATTACCACGATGCTTTATGACTATCTCCGATGGAATTTCATTTTTCATTTTTTGCTTCATTTTAAAGAAAAATTCACCCCAATGGAACTTCATTTATTGCTTCAAAATGAAGCAATTACGTCAAATTTGAAGAAATATTATTCACATCTTCATTTTTTGAAGATGAACTTTCAAAAATTATATATTTGGTCCTTTAGTTTTAACTTTTTTCTCATTTTTTGCTTAAACAAAATAATGCGTTAATATTACGCAACTAATTTAGAAATTTCTATCGTTAATTTTGTCTAATTAATTTATAATATTAAATATGCTTAATATATATATTAAATTAAAAATACAATGACATTAATAAATATTAAAACAGACATACATGATTAACATCAAATTAAACATAAAATACTTAACATAACATAAATTAATACTTTATACATTCGTTGATACTTCGTAAAATATAATGTTCTATGTTTATTGTTATGTGTAATAGTTTATTATATGATTATTTTTAATTTATATAAAATAGCAGTTGTGTTGAAATATTAATAAAAATAGTTGGGTAAAATTAGTAAACTTGAAAAAGTAAATGGTGTTATTAACAATTAATGATAAAGTGGAGATATAATCTATTTGAAATATTCTTTTTACATTGATAAAATGATGCAAACCATTGGAGGAAAACGTTGTTTCATTTTTTTCTTCATTTTGAAGAAAGTTCACTTTTGAAGAAAAATTTGAAGTCAACCATTAGAGATGCTCTAATGCGAGGTTACATTTTTTTTTGGTACACTGCAAAGTTACACTTATATAAAAGAAGTATAGCAAAGTGAAAGTTTGAGAACCTCACTAATACAAGTAGGAGGATACATCAAGCGTATGACTCTTATTTCCTCGATTATAATTATATTTTTTTTTGTTAAAAGGTAAATATCATTAAAATTAAAGAATGGTTACAAAGCTTAACCTACAAAAAGTTGACCTTGTCCAAAAAAAAAAAAAAGGTTAACATCATTTTGAAAGCATTTGTGAAGCTAGAAGAGAGCTCAGTATAGCCAATTGGCCAAGAGGTCTCCAAATCATTTGTGGTTTCGTTGTGCAATGATTGTGTTTTTATTCTCTCTATTGATATCTCTAAAGATAGTTGCAGGAGGCAAGACGCAATTGTTGTGGAGGATGTTGTTTCTCTGCTTCCAGATGTTGTAAACAGTTGCTTGGGCAGCTATCCTTCTCAGTAGTGTCGGGGAGGTTGTTGTCTTCAGGTTAGTCCAAGTTAGCAACGCTGGCTAGGAGTAGATGAGGTAGGGAGGAAACCTTAGACGAAGTTGAACACAAGTCCAAATATCCTCACTAAAGCGGCATCTAAGGAGCAAGTGATAACGAGATTCCTCATACTCCAAATTAGAGGTGGACAAAATATCCAAATCCAAAAAACCGAACCAAACCCAACCCGAAAAAGTAGCATCGAACCCGAACCGAAATTAATAAAAAAATCCTAATGGATCCTAAACTTCAATATCCGAAAAACCGAACCCGAACCGAAATATTTCGGGTACCCGAAAATATCCGAACTATAATTATATATTTAAATATATTAGTTATTTTTAGATCTAATATCCAATATAAATTCTAAAGAGCATAATTTTTTTCAAAATTTGTAGAAAAAATAGCCAAAATATATGAATTATCTTAAAATATCGAAAAATATTTAAAAGTATTTGAAATAATAGTTAAAAGTACTAGAAATACCATAAATACTTGAAATATATACCGTTTCCGTATCGAAATAACCGAGTCAAACCAATTTTCATGTTAATTTTAGATATTTTTCATACATTATTCAAAATTTTATGTTGTAAGTTATTTTATTTATGAATTTTTGTGGCATTTTAGTTATATTAGAATTTTCAAAAAATTTTAATGTAACTTATACGGGTACCCGAACTCGATGGGATCCGAACCGAATCTGAATCGAAATTTGTAAACACCCGAATGGGTCTTAAATTTCAAAACTCGAAAACCCGAAACCCGAATAAACCCGAACTGAACCCGAACGGGTTCCCGAACGCCCACCCCTACTCCAAACATAGACAACATGAAGTTGGCACACTTAGACCCCAAGAAGCGAGTCTAGATGTGGTTGGAAGTCGATCTAGCTGACACGTCCACATGAGAAAAGCGTTTCTCTAAGTAACGCATTTGAATTAGATGGTGTTTGTCCTTGGTTGTCTCGGCCCCTTCTCTCTGATGGTTTCCCATGTGTCGAGGCAACAAAAGATTTAAAGTTTACAGCTTTCACGCACTAAAAGAACTCATAATCACCTAATGTAGTTGTTGGGAGGGAGATAGAAAACAAGAAGACTTAGAATTCCAAGACAACATCAGATCGTGGTGGTGGTAAAACCCATCTTCTTTCATTCGCGACATCATAAACTTTTGCGTTCAGACTTAGCCTCAGGCTACCTGGACCGTTCTCGCCTAGATACTTGATAAGAAGACCAGAAGGGGACCAACTATAATGCCAGAAGCTACCCCTCCTTCCATTACCCACTGCACATTTAACAAATCTTTCTGCTAAAGGTCTTAACCTCCAGAGACATTTCCAGTGCCAAGAGTCGCTATTGTTTTCATTCAAAGCCCAAAAACTTCTGTTTTTAAATGATGTTGGATGTGCCATGCAACCCATAGTGATCATGACTTAGCAAATAAAAGTCAACAAAGTCTCAAATAGAGTACTTTGTTCCAAAGGGCATACTTTCAAAGGCCTAGTCCACCTTTCGATTTTGGCAGACAGAGTGTTTTCCAAACCACTTTTTTTCCTCTAGTTGAGTTGATGTCTTATGACCATAGATATCTTAAGCACATCGATTCTATCTTTGATATACAACCTTTAGGGAGCATGAAAGTCGAGATCTAGAAGATGACTATACCGTTAATCACTGTCGATATCAAATGCAATCTTCTAGAAAAAGATTTTACCCTCGTCGACCACATCTTAAACTTTGATTATATCTTGTGTATCAAAGTGGAGTACTCTGATATTAGGAGCTTTCTTGACATTAGCGAGATGCCTAAGTAGCGATTGGGGAGAGTACCACATGATAATCCAAATTCCGATAGAGTAGAGGTTTCCTCGTGGTCCAATCATGCGCAAAATAATTGAGTTCTTACTACATTAAGAGTCAAGCCAGACCAACTAACGAATAAGTCCAGTGTTTCAGAGATTCACTGAAAAGATCTAGCTTTTCCATCAAAAAAATCATCAGATCATCGGCGAATAGAAGATGGGAAATATTCAACTTCGCTGTTCCCGGATGATAGCCAATAGAACCGTTTTCAAACTGAGTTTTAAGCAGCTTTGTCAAGACTTCCTTTGTTAGGATGAAAAGATGCATCGAAATTGGGTCGCCTTGTCGCACCCCCCTTGTACTCTTGAAGAAACCACCATGCTGCCCATTAACTGTCAGTGAAAGGAGGTTGTTGACAAACACAGCTTGACCCAATTTATGAACATGTCAGGGAAGTCCAAGGCTTGAAGAATATGGAGCAAAAAATCCCATCGCAATATGTCGAAAGCTTTCTGTATATTAACATTTAGCATTGCTCTAGACTAGACATTCTTTCAGTTGTATCCATGCACTATCTCGGTAGCCAACAACATGTTTTTCGCTAGGAGTTTATCATAGAGAAAAGTAGTTTTCTCGTGGGAGATAATCAAAGGTAACAGAGCTTTCAGCCTACTTGCCAATAGTTAGGAGATCACTTTGTATATTGTTTTGAGGCAAGAAATTGGTCTGAAGTGGCTTGTCGTAGATGCATTGGTGATTTTAGAGATCAAAACCAGATTGGTGGAGTTCCACTACTTCAACAGATTCCCTGAGTCAAAAAATTATTGGACAACTGCAGTGACTCCAGGTCCTATGATAGACCAAGTTCCCATGAAGAATTCTGTCGAGAAGCCGTATGGACCATTGGTCTTGTTCCTTGACAGTTTTATCTCTTCAGATGAGAAACTGCTCTCGAGTTTTTTCCTCTGATTGTTTGTGCACTTGAAAGACATTAAGAAGCTGATATCATGCTGATTAAACTTGGGTGGTCCTTGTTCGGCCCCAAGCAGGCTTTCAAAGTAGCTCATACAATGTTCATGAATCTCCTTCTGAATCTCAAGTTTGTTTCATGTATTGTCAATCCGAAAGTGAATTCTGTTTGCAACTTATCTACTGGCTGCAAAATTGTGGAAGAATCTCGTGTTTGAATCACCCTCTCAGCCAGGTAATCTGTGACCTTTGTTTATAAAAAGACTCTCAGCCAGGTAATCACCCTCTCAGCTAAGACTAGTTCATTCCATCTTTTTGCAGTGGTTATTTCCTCTTGGGCAACTAATGAAGAATGGGAAGTGAGCATGTCTTTTTGATTCTAAAGAAAAAACTCATGAGCTTCAGTAACCCTCTTCTCCAAATCCGAGTAATTGAGCTTGCTGAAGGTTCTTATAGGATTCTTTAGAGCCTTTAATTTCTCTGAGACTTTAAACATTGCAGAATCCCCCAACACAAGTTGAATACCAAAAACATGACACTAAAGGGACGAATGCATGATTGTGCAGTAAGAAGTTGTGGAACCGAAAGGGCTTCCTACACTTAATCGCCCTTCATAAAGTTTTCTGACTCGGGCGCATGGTAAGAAAACTCAGGTTCTCCAAAGAAAGCCACAACTAATGGAAAAAGAATACCCCATTCATCGTTAACCAATATCCGATCAAACTTTTTGGCGATAGGATATGCTCTCCTCCTGTTCCACCAAGTAAAAAGGTTCCCCCTGAAAGTCAAGTCAAAAACATTTGCATTTAGAAGGTAGTCTCTTAATACCTTAAAGGGCCTATCAATGTTCAAAGAAGATGGTTATAAATTCTCTCTTGAATCTAAGATCTGGTTAAAGTCTCCTAGTAATGCCCATGGTTTGCCGACAATTTTGTGATCACTGGCAGAAACAACAATCTCCTTCCACAACTCCGTTCTTTGTGATTCAAGATTTGAAGCATAAACAAAAGAAACAATTCACACACCTTGAACTTCTGGGAGCATCACTTCACATGATACCATTTGAAATGATTTCATAAAAATGTTGACCTTGACGCTAGGATGCCACATAATCCATATTTTCCTAGCTCCGAAAACTCATAGTTGCCTGCAAAAGACCAGTCTGGTAGTAACTCGTTGAGGATACCCTTCTACTTTGATTGGTTTACATGGGTCTCAATAAGACCCCCCAAAAATTGGTTGGCTAAGCTTAAACCACTTCTTAAAACCGCCCCGATGATTAGATATATTTAATCCGCTAACACTTTTGCAAAAACTTTTGTACACATGAAAATAGGAGGGGTTAGTGTTTGGAGCTCTTGCCCCGGGAGCCTTTCAGCTTCCTTCTTGATATAACATGTGTAAAACTGTTTGCATCATCATACCCTTCTGCTGTGTCGGTACTCTCTGATGAATCATTTAACAATGGCTCTGATGCATTAAGATTTCCCAAGGTACCTGCCTTGTCTTTTCTCCCATCAAGGTCAATTACAAGCGTACCATAACCTGAACCTTTAGCTTGAGAGTCCTCCATCATTATGCCTTTCCCTTTTAGATCAACTACACCTTTCTGAGGCGAGTTCGCAGCTGAGGGATAAACCATCTGAAGTTGCATCTCCAGATATTGTATTTTGTAGGGCTGCTCTATCTTGTCTCTCATTGGCCTGAATTTTCTTCTTCTTTGTCGAAGGTCTGTTCCTTGGACAAGAGTCAGTCTTATGTCAGGTTGAGTTACAAACAATACATAGGATAACTGCAGCTTTATATCTTCGGAGACTATGACCTAATTATTTGCAGAAAGCACAAACCGGTGGCATCTATGGGCTTGACCAGAATGCGCCTGATCTCATCGCTCTCGAATTGGACAATGACAGCCTCTATAAGCGGCTTTCGAGGGTTAGCAATTGTGAAAACCTTGGCCACTTCGAGATTAATTTTATTTGATGTTGATGGATGTAGAAACTTTGGGTCGCCGACCATTGCTCGCAATCGTTTCCAATGATTCATCATTAAAGAATTGAAGCGGGAATTCAGAAGTTCTAATAGGGGCAGATGTTAGCTTTGGTTTTTCAGGGATTACTCTCGGCTCCCACTTATCCAAAAACATTGTTTGCCCCTCAATTTACCATAGACGTTGCGCTTGGATTATGCTTCTTGTCTGAGCATTGGGAATTTTGAACATGAAGGCAAATCCTTCCATCTTCGATACAATTATGTCACAGAGAGTTCTGCTCCATATTCCGTAGACTATCGAGCTTATTGTGTTATGAGTCGGGGGTCTATGACCAATGATGAACTGATCCCATGTATGTTTGTGTCTCTTGATCACCAAATTTGGGATCTTAACACACGTCTCACCAGATGGCAGAGTGAAGGCAATGCCCTTCTTCTTCTCTAACATACTAAGTGTCCGGAGATGTTATGGCAACTGGCTTTGATGGGGAAGTTGGGTCCACTACCTTTGCAGCATTCGCAGAAGGAGGAATTGCAGATATGACGTCTGAGGGTTTCAGATATGGAATTGAATTTATGGTTGTATCCACCGATTGAAGAGCAAATTTGGCAATTGGTGCTTCACATGAAGCCGATGGAGTGTTACCAGCGCTGGAGGATTCTACGTGAGCCTTGGGGAGAGAGACGGTTTCCTTGGAAGAAATCGAAACTCCATTGGTGTTGGTTTAAGGTGGTGAAGATTTGTGTTTGGGGGGTTTTTTCTTCTCCATAAGGTGGAGAGGGCCTTAGAAGGACGAGGAAGCTAGAGATTCTCGGCGCCGTTGGAAACGCCGAAGGTGAGAGTAAAAGGTTGACATTGTAACGTTGAAACGGCTCTCTCTCTCTCTCTCCTTTCTCTAACCCCCTAGTGAATTCACCATGGCGATACGTGGCTTCACACGTTTCTTGAACTCGTTCCTAACTGTCTCGTAAACTGGTTTAAATAGTAATTAAACTTTCAATGCATAACGAAAGAGGAATATTGGAAGATAAAGAGCATGATCTAATGGCTCATGGCAAGAGATAAACGTGCTAAATTTTCCATGTTAAAACAAAGCAGAGAAGAAGTTTCAATAGAATCACTTCTTCCTTAATCGATGATATAAAGAAAATTTGATTTGAAGATAAGAAAAATTATAAGGTGATTATTAAGTACTTTACAAATTTATTGTTTCAAATGGAAATTGTGAATCTAGTGAAATTCTTCAATAATTGGATCCACAAGTGACTCCTGAAATTAATAGCTATATGGCAAAACATGTTACGGAGGGGGAAATTCAGTAAGTGTTGAAGCAAATGAATGCTAAACCCCCCCCCCCCAAGATTGGATGAAATGAATGCTTATTTTAACAAGCCTCATTGGAGCATAATAGGCAAAGGTGTGACTGAGTTTATCAAGATATTCTTTAAGAATAGTTACTTAGATCCTACCATCAGTCAAACCCACATAGGTTTAATTCTTAAGATAGAAAATCCTAGGATGATGAAGGTTATTATAGGCCAATAAGTCTTTTCAATATTCTTATAAACTTATTTCAAGATATTGGTGGATAGATTGAAACCTTGGTTGCACAGAATATCTCTCAAAATCAATATGCATTCATTCCTGGGAGACTCATTACTGATATTTTCCTCTTACACATGAATTGCTACATTCATTAAGAACTAATTAGTTGGCGTTGAAGTTGGATATAGCAAAGGCGCTGAATGGGAATTTACTGAGGTTATAATAAGAAAGCTTGGTTTTGCAGATCAATGGGGCATGTGGATCATGGTTGTATTACTTTGGTTTCATATTTAGTGTTGGTTAAAGATTCACTAGAAGGGTACATAAAACTGGACAGAGGAATACGACAAGGTGATCTCTTTTCACCGTATTTTTACTTACTTTTTCTGAGGGTCTCTCTCATTTGATTGAACATGAGGTCAAAAGGACAACCTCATGGTTTTAAAGCAACTAGGAGAGGACCTCCCATTTCACATATATTTTGCACATGATTCCCTCACGCCTACAAAAGAGGTGTGTGAGGATTATGGAGGTGTTACATAAGTGCGAGATGGCATCAAGGCAGAAAGTTAACTTCCATAGGTCTGCTATCTCTTTTAGTAAGAAACTTTCTCCTGAGTTGGTCAAAGTTTAGCTGTTATGATGAGAATAAAACAAAAATTGGTGGATTTGGGAAGTACTTAGGGTTTTCTGAGGTTGTGGGAAAAAATAAAAAATATGTGTTTTCATTTATAGAGCATAAGGTGAAAAACAATTAAATAATTAGTACGCTAAAATACTTTCTCATGCAGAGAATGATGTCCTAATAAAAATCAGTTGTTTATACTCTCTTAAGTTACTATATGTCGTGTTTTTGCTTTCTACAGGAGTTATAGACCAGAATAACAATAATGTAATGGAATTTCAGTGGTCTTGTGATAATTCTAAGAACAGAATCTCATGGGTTTCTTGGGACAAAATAGTGAGTTGAAAAGATGATGGTGGAATAGGATTTAGAGAGGTTAAGGCGTTTAACATAGCTCTTTTGGCTAAGTAGAGTTGGAGGATGCTGCAATTCCCGAATTCACATATGGTTAAATTTTTTAAAGCTACACACTTTTCAAAGTCATCTCGTATAGAGGAAAAAGTTGGATAGACCAAACCATTCTTGGGGTAGTATTTTCGAGGGGACTAATATGATCGAGTAGGGTGTTAAATGGGAAATTGACCAATCTAATAATGTCATAGACTGGAAGGACAATTGGTTTTCTGTTTATCCTTCAAGACCACCAAGAAGAGGTTCAACTTATGGAAACTATGAAATGAAGGTCGAAGAGTTGATGAAACCAGACACTAGGGTCGTGCCCAATGTGTATCATAAAAGGTATTTGCGTCAAATCTTTAACTTTTATAAACATTTTATGGTCACCATATTTATAAAGTAGTAGTTATCCGTGTATTTTGTTTAAATAACTTGTTGGGTTAATAACCAAAGGTTGAAACCCAACTCATAGGTTTTTCTAGTTTTTTTATTAGTAACGATTTTTTTTCTTTTGACAATACAAAAATGGAAATTACTATCCAAGTTAAAAAGAAAATTAGGATGCCAAATCAAAAGACAATCTAAAATCAAAAGGAAATCTAAACTAAACATATAATTAATTAGAATTCATAAAGGAATAACTTAATTTTATGGGTTAGTAAATATATTTTTTTAAAATTACAAATCGAAGAATTAAACATTCCAAGTTTGCTTTGTGTCCTTTATTTTTTTCTACCGCTCGTTGATCTTCCATCGCAACCGTACCAGCAAAGCCGTTAAATCTCCATCAACGACTCTATCTTCTTTCTTATTGGTTAAATATAAAGGAAAAATACACAATATTTATTATAGAGCTAAATAAGCGAAGAATACGCATAAAAGTTATATGGACAAGTTTCTGAAAAAACCTGAAATTTCTATAAAATTTGTTAGAACTGATAATGAGTATGGTGAGAGAGTTTATTGAAAAAGAAGGAAAAATTTGTGTCTTTTTCCTTTTAAACTACTGTTTTTCTTTAACATTTTTTAAATTAATTTTTATTTATTTTTAAAAATATTAAAAATATCTCTTGTTCTTTAAACTCGCCTCAAACCCATGTTAAGTTAAGCACAACACTGCCAGACACAACTCAATGGGATGATGCTGAGTTACATGAGATGTTGCATGATGAAGATACCCCTTTTATCAAAAGAGTTAGGGTGAGTTTGTCCTTGTTTGTTTCAGTGTCTGGATGTTGTTCGTTTCTGCATCTAGATTTTGCATCTAGATGCAACATCTATATGCAAGTTTGTTCATTTTTGCATTTGTGACAGAATATGGATCATTTAAAGTGAAAATTACCAAAAAGGCATGCTTTTGTTCTAATACATTTTAGACTATTTAAAATCATAGAAAATTATTAAAAATTATTGAAAACTTTCGTAAATTAATTTATTTTCTTATGGATAGTTTTATATATTTCATAAATAATTTCACTTTCAGTTATATTTTAAACTAAATTTAATATATATTATTTAAATAAACTATTTTCTTTAGTTTTTCTAAAAGATTTACATTAGTAAATTTTTTAAAATGTATGAAATCCAACAAAAAGTCCAAATTTGAGTTCTAATGTACTTCAAAATTCAAACTAAACATAAAAATGACGTTCAAATGCACATCAATCCAAACTCATAAACATAAAATTAAACTTCAAATACACATCAATCCATAAAAAGGTCCACACACACGTAATAGAATCACGAAGGGCCTCCATCACTATATCACCGATAGACATATATGGAACATGTTCATTTCCCACCATTTGATAGCCATGTTGCTCATACTCTTCCATTGTACAAAATCACGATCTTCTCTATGTGAATCTCTTATAAAATTGTGGAGTACCATAGTCGCACTCACAATTTTCATCCACCTTTTTAGTTCATACTTGGGAACTTTCCGATCTAAAATCCTCTACTTCGCCTTCCATACTCCAAATGTGCGCTCAATCATGAATCGCAAACTTGAATGTTTTTTGTTAAACAATTCCCTATTGTTTGTCGGAGGTCCTCCCTTCTTAAATTGATCAAGATGGTATCGAATTTTGCGATGAGGGCCTTGATACCATTTCCTCGTTGGATATCTTGATTCAACAAGGTAATACTTTCTGTGAGAAGGATGCGGGAAAAAGGGTTCTTATGTAACACAATATGTCAGCACTGTAGTATCATGTGCTCTTCCAGGTACCCCTACATATGCATATATGAATTTCATTTCGAAATTACATCTTGCAAGAATAATCGTCGTCGCTTCTCCTTTCCGACATATAAATGGTTCTACATTCTGAGAAGGAGGAAGAATCGGAACATGAGTCCCATCAAATGTACCAATACAATCAATAAAATATGATCCATATTGCATATCATTTACCAAAGTCGGACTAGTTCTTGTAAATTCACCTCTTGTTGTTTTATAGTGTTTGCTGCAAGCTTAAAAAAACACTCAAAACTTCATTCATCTTCTTTTTCATGCTATCAAGAGAATGTTGATATCTCTCACAGTTATATCTTGTGCAATCATCTCTATGAACATCGCTACACTTTCCTCAAGATAAACATGAGAAGACTCCTTCAACTTGTATTTCTCTAATAGCTTTCAACATAAGCTCCAAAAAGTACCTTAATTCATGCGTAAAATATCAAAATACTCGTTCTCAGATTCTTTCATAAACCATTGTACACGATACCATCCTACACTTCGATCTCTCCTACTTATTTGCGTATCAAAAGTATGGCGTCGTGTACAATTTTTTGTAGGACTCATTCAAAAGCAATATGAATGTTTCCCACAAAAGACATTCAAAATTCCAACATATTAATTTTTTGTGCAAAAGATTCAAAATATCATTGACACAAATGGTGGAAAGGTTCAAAAAATATTAGATTAGTCTATTCATAGCCATAAAATAGAAATTAATATTCAAAATATCATAAACATAATCTGCTAATATAAGATCTTAAAAGTATCAAAATCCTCAAACATCTAAAGCAAATCATAGCATAGTCTGATAAAAGGCTAAAATCATAAAGTTTGATCATAGTTTCATCTAACATCTACATATGCATTTGATGGCTCAGGTTTTCACCCAAAAAATCACTGCAAGCGTACAGTTAAGCACGTTGTAGTGATTCGGGTATCGAATCCACAAGGACCAATGTCGAACGAAGAACTATGAATCAAAAACGGGTTAAAGCGAAAAAAAGATGATTGGTAAAGGATGCAATATCGAAATCAAATGAACAAAGGAAGCAAGCAATAACAGGTTGTAAAACAATCAGAGAAAAACGCTGGGCACAGGGTGTTCTCAGGGAAATCATTTCATCAGGATTGCAGATTGTTAACGGGGAGACAATTAAGATCCATCTTAGCTCAATTCACAAGATTATAATTAACCTACTGTCGCAGTGCTAATTATATATGCTTAAGGGTCCTAGACACTAACTTTCATTGAGTTTCAACTGTCGTTGGTTAAAGACACTTTGCTCGTTTAATCTCAGTTTCAGGAATTCAAGCAATCACTTTTGGTGTATTTAATAACCTAGTATCATGAACTAGGTGATCAATCCAATTCAAGCATTAAACACAGAGACAAACGAAGATCAATAGATAAATCCCCAATCAACAACCTAACAATCACTGAATCATGAAATCCCCTATGAGAAACCCTAAACCCAACTAGAAAACTACTCACTCATGGCAATCAAAACAACACAAGATGAATTTGATGGAAACATTATGTATTGAGTGAATAAAACAAAGAGTAGAGTTTAGAATTCTTCTCCAACGAAGTACATAAGATCTCTCTCAAGGATTACAAAGCTCAAAGTCTGTTTTCAAAACTCGAAAATGGCATAATGTGAAACAGAAAATCGAGTCTAGGTCATAAGGTATGAAACTAGGTTCAAAATAACTTCGATTTGCGTCTTCAGAATCTGGTCCGAAATCGGGACAAGGATCGATCGATCCATGTCCCTTCACAAGACAAGGATCGATCGATCCTTGTCCTTCTGTGTGGACATTTCTTCAGTCTTCTTGAGACTTCCTTTGGCGCTTGAATTCCATTCCAAATGCATTCTTTTAGTCCGTTCAAGCTCCATTCCTGTAAAAACATCAAAGAAAACAAAACCACGCAAAAACGATCCGAATACATACTAAAAACCATAAATCTCGTATAAAAACCGTAGTGAAAACCGATAAAATATGAATACATTAGCATCCCTCGCCGGTTTCAAACTCTAAGTATAATAAAGTCTTGTTCTCCTCATCTTCATAACCTAAAAACGTCTAACGGTTGGTGGAGCTTGTCTGAAGATGCAAAATTACCGTTTTGTACAAAGGAAACCTCATCCTTAAATGGGAAGTGAATGTAATACCCTCATAGCACGTATTTGACTACAACTAAAATCAAGATGTTGTTCCAACAACTGTTTTTTCTGAGAAAGCATCACATCCCGGGAGTCATTGTTGTCTCTAATTACCTCAACTACTTCATGTGATACTCGTCTTTTTTTACTAGTCTTTGGTATATTTGATGATGAGGGAGCAGCAACAGCTTGTGTGGGTTGAGGGGTAGTATGTCTCGACTCCGATGCAGCATCAAACTCGTTTATATGCTCTTCGGACATTGTGGCATCCAAATGTTCTTCCCCTTGTTGAACAATCCAGTCTTCAGCTCCAGTAATACAAATAGAACCATAGAGCTTTTCCATTTAATTCATGTTTGCCAATGATTTTTCTTTTATCTTTCTAGCTCTAGGTCATTCCTATTAATAACAAAAACTACACAGCCAATAAAATATTCAACAAGTCCATTGTCTCGCAACTTAAAAAATCAATATATATTCAACCCAAGATGCAAAACAATTTCAAGAATATAGAGCAATAAGCATTTTCTTCTCTACCAAATTTATGATGTTAAAACACATTGATTAAAAACAAAACCAGTACAATATACAATCTATGATGAGCAGCCACTAGATAATCTAAAAAGCTTGGTGTTTTAGTATGCCACAAGTGATTAAATAAAACCAATATAATATACACTGATCATGTGAATCAGAATTATAATTGGTATAATACAACTGACCAATTGTTTAAAATATGAGTAATCTAACAAAACAAAAACTTTCTCTTATCATAACAATAAAAGAAGCTGAAAGCAAGTAAATATGTACCTTAATTTGCTCTTCCCACCAATTATCACTCATGTCTGTAAATCCATTTGAGTCATAACCAAGTCCGGTCTTGTGTGTCAGTCTCTTGAAAGAAGTATACTGCTTTTTACAAGTATTGTACTTGTTTCTAAACTCCACCCAAGTATTTTTTGCCCAAATACTTCATTGAACTTAGTTAAAATGTTTTGGTAACCTGTTTCACTTATCCCTTCTTTTTACAATTTCCTTTTTATGTTTCTTCAATTCTAAGTTGAAGATACAACCGAGTGTCTTCATCACTCCATATATAGATAGACTATCGCTCCCAAACAATATTAATACACACAAGAGATTTAACATACAATATAAATATGAGTTATATAAAAAGATATTAGTATTCACATCATTATCATTGCTTGTTGACGCCATCTTTTCCTTCAGATTATCTATTACGTCCTTGTTGTTTCTCTTATTTTTCAGCTCTCAAGTACACTGTTATTTCCATAAAATCATCGGATATTATCAAACTATACATATATATATATATATTGGAGTGTAAAACACACACAAACTCCATAAGAATCTGTTCATGTTTCTTCACAGTATTGTAAAGTTTCAAAGTAGTAAAAATAATGATTTTTCAGGTAAAGTTTGTGGTATTAGGCAATCAATCTCATGTTTCTTCTCAGTTCATATAAAATTTATACCACACTTGTTGTAATATATAAAAAGAACACGCTTGACCCACCAATTCAAATATGTTGCATGTAAACCTCAACAAATCATTCTCACTCCCAATTAAAAAATCCAATCCAGAACCAAAAAAAGAATCCAAAGTTTTTTTTTGTTCAAACTTGTTTCATTCAATACTTAAACAAAGTCTCTTACAACTGATCCAAGTATCTGCTTGGCAAGCTTATCGGCTATCTCGTTACTAGCACGAGGGATGGCCGTAAATGACACTTCCGTAAAGGAAGAAACACAGGCAGTGATATCCGCCACTATAGCATACAGTTCCGAGAAAGTACATTGGTGGTTAATCGCTTTGACTAGATTCTCTGAATCTGATTCAAACTTCACTTTGTCGAAGCCGAGTTCTAGAGCCTTGTCCACTGCCGCTAACAATGCCAGTCCTTCCGCTTTGAGTGGTGAGTCTACAAACCTCCTTGGCATCTTGAACTCCAGCTTTTGAATCGTTGTGTGCTCAAACCAATACGCCAATCCAGCCACGTTGTTGTCTTCATTCCACGCAGCATCTACTTTGCAGACAATCACATCTCTCTGGTGCTCTGTTCTGCGCATTTTTGTTGTCTTAGAGCATGGTGATTTGTCTTGTGCGTCTTGCCATTCCCTGGCTGCTCTGATTGCACTCGACACTATCTCCTCCACGGTGAGAAACTTTTCCTGAAATACTCTATGGTTTCGAGCAGTCCAAAGGTACCATACTAGCCAAGGTGCTAGTTGAGTGGAACTAATTCCTGTGGGTGGTAAACATCGACTGGATCTAATCACTTTCCAAAAAGACACAACCTGCAGGTGGTTAATAGGATCAATGGTGGAAGTGAAGGGGGTTGATCTCCACACGTGAGCCGCAACGTCACAGTGCAAAAATAAATGTTCCAGCGATTCTACCTCACCACACCTTAAGCATTTAGCTTCTGCTAAAATTCCTCTATTCACAAGATTATCCCCTATAGGAATTGCCCCTTGAAATACTTTCCAGAGAAATAGTTTTATCTTGTTAAGGATATTTAATTGCCACACCTCTGTTATCCAGTTGATGTTCTCAACTCTGTCACCTTCACCTTCACCATAATTTTCTGGATCCTTGAGCGCTAAGTAACCCGACCGCGTGGTATAATCTCCACTCTTTGTTTTCAGCCAAACTTGCCTGTCTGGTGATCTCGATCGGCTTGGTTGCAAGCTTAAAATCTTTTCAGCTATTTCGGGAAAGAAGGTTTGTATTTTCTGCTCATCCCAAACCATTGCTTCTCTTGAAAAAAGGTCCGACACTACCATTTTGTAGCTGTCCTTAGGAGCTGGCCCGTAAGGTCTCTGTTTCTCCGTTAAGGATAGCCACGGATCTGTCCAAGTTTTAACAGTCTTACCATCTCCGATAACCCAGCCTAGATGCAAGTTCAATATTCTTTTCCCAACCTCTAAACCTTTCCAGCCGTGGGAACTAGAGCCCACTTGTTCACACTCCAAAAACGAGGATTCCGGGTGGTATTTTCCTTTGTAGATTCTAGCTAAAAGACACCCCGGGTTCATCAAAATTCGCCAACTTAGTTTAGCTAGTAGTGCATCATTGAAAGCTTGGACATCACGGAAGCCTAGTCCTCCATCTCTCTTAGCTTTTGTAAGCTTCGACCAAGCCACCCACGCCATTTTATTTTCTCCGGGTTTAGAATCCCACCAAAATCTTGTAAGTTTGGATTGGATTCTATCACAAAGAGATATAGGGAGCTTAAAGCATGACATAGCGTAAGTTGGAATCGCCGTTAAGACACTTTTTAACATTGTCATCTTCCCGGCCGTTGAAAGGAACCTCGTTGACCAACTAACGGTTCGTTGGTGAATCCGGTCCACAATGGAGGCAAATAAGTCTTTCTTCTTTCGTCCGAAATGTTCCGGTAATCCCAAGTACTTCCCCACTCCGCCTTCCTTGGTGATTTGTAATTGTCGTTTTACTCTCTCCTTTATTTTTCCGGGCGTTTTCTTTGAGAATGTAATCGAGGATTTTTGGGTGTTAATGCATTGGCCGGACGCTTGCTCATAATCCTTAAGGATCTCCTTAAGTGTCATAACACTTTTGACATTCGTCTTGCAAAAGAACATTGTGTCGTCCGCAAATAATAAATGATTGACCCTTGGGCATTTATTTGCAACTTTGACCCCTTCTAGCTTTCCTTTTCCTTGTGCCTTGTGACAAAGCCCCGGTAGGACTTCACTACAAAGGATAAAGAGATATGGAGAGAGCGGGTCACCTTGTCGAATCCCTCGTTGTGGGACAATTCTTCCTTTTGCCGAACCATTCATAAGAATCGAGTATGAAACCGTTTTAATACATTGCATGATCCACGAAACCCAACGTTGGTGAAAACCTAGCCTCTTTAGTATCACTTCGATGAAGTCCCATTCTAGTCGGTCATATGCCTTTGACATATCCGTTTTGACCGCCATAAAGCAATATTCCTTTGCTTCGGATGTCTTTAGATAGTGTAGCACCTCATGCGTAATAAGCACATTATCCGATATCGCCCTTCCGGGTACAAAAGCGGATTGATTCTCGGAGATTAAGGTAGACAAGATCGGTTGAAGTCTTCGTGTGAGGAGCTTCGAAATGATCTTGTAATAGACATTGCAAAGGGCAATTGGTCTATAATCGGCCACCTTTCTCGGTCCTTGAATCTTTGGGATAAGTCGGATATGAGTGTCGTTAATGTTCCTTGGCAATATTCCGGTCTCAAAGAACCTCTCTATCTCGGCAACTATCTCCTTCCCTATCACCGTCCAATTTGCTTGAAAAAAGCTTGCCGAAAAACCGTCCGGGCCCGGAGCCTTATCCGCGTGTATGGAGAAAAGTGCTTCTTTAATCTCATCCGGCGACGGTTCCTTAGTGAGTAAAGCGTTGTCCTCCTCTGAAATTTTTGGACTTATTGTCGATGCTACAATGGCTTCCTTCTCTCCCTCTTGGGACGTAAATATGTTGTGAAAATAATCAGATATCACCTTAGTGATGTTATCCTCACCGAAAGCCGGCTCACCATCTTCATTTTCTATGACCGAAATATTGTTCACGGCTCTTCTTCCCCTTGTCACGGCATGAAAGTAGCTAGAATTCTTGTCTCCAAGCTTGAGCCAAAGCAAGCGACTTCTTTGTCTCCAAAAATCTTCTTCCGCCTCATAAGCCGCATTTAGTTCATCTTTAAGCTCTCGTATCGTATCCTCTTCCGAGTGAGGGCTTACCATAGCCTCCCTTAATTGTTGACGCCGCCTCTCAATTTCTTCCTTGGCATTAGCCACTTGAGTTTTATTCCATCGTATAATGGCACTTCTCACCTTTGTTATTCTACTCTCTACGGAGCAATTTGGTGCCTTACTCCATTCTACCTCAATGATGGATTTTACCTCCGGATTGTCTCGAAGTCTCCGATCAAATCGGAATAATCCTTTGCCTTTTGTCCTTGTCGTATCTAGATGGGTAATGATATGGTTGGAGGCCTCAAACCTTAAGTATTCACTATGAGCGTGCGGGAACCTCTCGAACCATATACTATTTCCCAATGCTCTATCTAGTCGACATCTCACCTTATGCTTATATCTTACTCCTCTCCAAGAAAGAGGATCACCCGTGTGCCTTATATCATAAAGATCACATTCCGAAATGAATGAACGAAAATCTACAAATGATCCTTCTCCTCGTCGTGGGCCTCCTTTCTTTTCTTCATTGCAAAGGATATCATTAAAGTCCCTGGACAAGAACCAAGGATCACTTCTGGAACTTGCTATCTCACTTAGCTTTTCCCAAATGAGACGTCTTTTGGCTTTATCGGTGTCACCGTAAATAAACGAGGCATAGAAAGACTCTTTTTCATACGACATGTGGGTATCAATAACATTTTCCGTACATAGTAGTATCTCTACTTTAACTGCTTGTTTCCAAAGTAGAGCTAAACCTCCACCACCCCGACCGTGTGGGGATACTACAACATTATCATCAAAACACAAATCTTTTAGTTGTCGGAGAACAAATTCGTCGGGATTCTTTGTTTCCGAGAGGAATAGAATATCCGGAGAGTGTGATCCACGAATCTCCTTCAAGCGTCGAACTGTCTCGGTATTCCCCAACCCTTGACAGTTCCAACACGCTTCACCATTGGTGGGATAAAGGAGCTCCTAACTCTGCTCGTCTCTTTTCGATAGCTTGAAGGCCCTGCTTTTTGTTGTCTACTGGTACCTTCCCCTCCGTTCTTCTCTGTCGAGATTTTCCGCCTTGGCGACTGAGATACTTGTTTTGTACGTCTCTTAATGGTTCCCTTTCCAGCATAAGTCTTAGGATTTAATTGCACCTGTCTCTTGGCCGGTGGTCTTCCTGCCCTCTTCTTCCCCAATGATAAGTTCTGTGTTTGTTGCACTTCATCTTCAGGAGCCACAGCCGGACCGAGCCTAAGTTTAGCTGGGATCCGTTCTTCCTCTTTAGGACTTGGGATCATCTCCTGTGAGGGAGTTTGTAGACTGAGGTTAGCACGGGCCATCTGGTGTGCCGTTTCTTCGAACTGTCCCGCTTCTTCTGCTTGTTTAACTCGCTGACGTCTCGCAGCACTCTATGTATGATCAGCAACATTAGCATATTGAATCATGACTTCTCGAAGTTCTCCCATAGCCGTCTCAATTGCTTCCTTGGGGACCTCCATAGAGGTTTGTTTAACGATATCCGTTCTCTCCAGCGCCGGTCGGTGAGATCTAGATGATGCAGCTCTCTCCAGACTTTGAGGAGAGCTTATCCGAGTTGTTATACTATTGCCTCGGATTTCTTTTGACCCTTGGTTTTCAGGAGCTGCTGATTTGTATAAATTGGTGTTGCTCTGCTCCTCCGATTGTCTACTCTCTCTGAGCATTTGTTTCGGTTGCCATATCATGGTCTTATTTCCTCTTCTCGTAAGATAATCAGTGTGGTGCTCTCTGTTTGTTATACTTTTACGTTCAGCTTCCCTTCGAGCTCCCTCACTGGTTCTGTTACGTGTGTCTTGCTCATATCTGCTTCGACCAGTTCTTGACTCATGTTGCTCACTTAAGTGTCTCGAAAAATAGGCTTTACTACCTTGAGACGTGTCTCTGTTCACCAACTTGGGGTATCGGTTGTCCTCTTCTCTGCCCCTCTTCCGCGAGCCACTGTGGACCGCTTGTGTATGCCCTCTGTTTTGTCCAAAAGGAGCTACACTCGTAACCTTGGCTACATGATCCGTAGATTTTTGGTTTTCAGGACAATCTTCTTCCTCATGAGAAAGGCAGAGGCATTGTTTACAGAATCTTCCCAATTTCTCATATATAAATCTAGCTGTAACTTCTTCTCCGTTAGAGAACTCCACCACTGAGGACATTATTAGTGGCTTAAGTCCATTTACATGAACTCTCATCCTAGCATATTTTGTAGTAATCTCTACCTTCTCAACTACGCCAATGTCCTCTCCTAGTGATTCCAAGATTTTCGTAGTACGGATATGAACCGGGAGATTTTGGACCTTAATCCAAAACGGTATCAACGATGGGAAAGAATCGGCCAAAGTGGGTTCCCATCGTTGTAAAATGACCATCCATTTAGCAAAATGGTAAGGCCTGTTGTCTAACACCGTCTGGAGATCTTCCTCGTTTGCAAATTTGAATTGGAATCGACCTTGTCCTAAGGCTGCTCCAATAGGCCGAGATGATACTTTCCAGAGGTCAGAAAGGAAGCCAATAAGCGACCATATTCGCTGTATCTTTGGGTTTGTCAGCCTCCCAATGAGCGTGAGTGAATGCTGTTTTGAGATCTCATCCTCCGTTGGAAGCTCAGCTCTGACACGGGCATTTCTTGGTGGTGATGGAGCTGCGGCTGCCACGCCTTTCCCTTTCTCTGCTGCAGTATATCCTCGTTTCATATTGCCAACAGGTTACTAAAGATACAGAAGAGCCTCAGCGATGGACCGGTAGCGATATACAATATCAGTCTATTGACTGTAAACGTCTCTCCGTTAGTAGTAACACCAGAGGAGGAGACAAAGTTCGTTTGTGCTGTTTAGATCTCTTTCTTCGTTGTATCGCGTCGAGACGTGGCGAGGTTGGACCCAGAGATCGTCGGAAAAGTATACAGCAAAACGGAATATCTAAACCGATGGTTTAACTATTTGAAAATTGACTAAAAGTAGATGAAGACCGGGTTGGTGAGGAGAGTCAGATGATGTCTGGACTTAATCCTTTCCAAATTAGGGAAAAGACCGGTTAGGAAAAAACATGGGGTACAAAACCAGACTACCCAAACCCATCTCGACAATCGTGTCTGGGAGCATATTTCTCTCTCTCTCACTAGACACTCTCGACATTCCACCAATATATTTTAAAGAATCCAAATTTTAAACTAGAAAATTCTAGAGGAAATGCACATGTGTACCTTCAATTTTCTCAGATTATGGTCCTAATGCATCAACCAAACTAAATTGAGAAGAGACCTAATAAGTGGCTTTGGAGCTTCATTTCTAAGGAGTGCAATGGGAAAGTGATGTCAATCAGGTAAAAGAGAAAAAAACATGATAGACCAAAAAAACAAAAGCATGACTTAACTAAATAATTTTAACTACACCTACCACAAAAACTCATCCCCAGATTTAGTTCATAAGTAGCTTTCGTTAGTTTTCACCAAGACTCAACATTTGATCTAAACTTAATATTTAGTTTGCTCTCAAGACAATAGTTTCACATTACTTACATCAAATAGACACAAAACTCATCAAATTTAATTCAAAATAACCCAAAGATGAAAAAGAAGCACTTCGTGAAGAGAACAAAACAACAAACAGAAGTACTCATACTTGTTAGCCAAAGATGAAGAGAGAGAGAAGATGGAGATGTCAAAAATCGGATAGGAAGGTGGAGAACGGTGAAACAAGAGATAATGCAGATGAAAGATAAAGAACGGCGTAGGCGAAAAGTTTGCGACGATGAGGAAGAAGAATATCTAATTTTAGGGTTTAAAATTATGGGGTATTTTGGTCTTTTTAATAACCAGATGCAGATGCAGGATCCAATTTCTACTTTTATTGACATATGAAATATTCAGATTTTTGAGATGCAAAAGAAATTGTATCCACATTTTGCATCCAGATGCAATATTTAATTGGCAAAAATGAACAACAATTGAGCATTTGCATCTAGATTTTGCAGATGGATGCAAAAACAAACATGACCTTTGTCATTAAAGCGGGACCTTCGAGTGTGGAGTTACTCAAATAAGGGTAATAAAGTGGAGTCTGAATATCGTTATTTGTGCGAAGTAGGAAACCATGCAGGTATACCCTCAATTTCTAGTAATGATCATATTATGAAGCTCAATAAAATGATTTGGAAACAATCTCTCCCACCGTAGATCAAACATTTTTTGTGGAGAGTGATACAAGGGACTCTCTTAGTAGCAGCTAACCTATTAAGAAGAAAATTGAGGGTGGATGTTAGGTGTGCTTTGTGAGGAAAATATAAACCATTTGCTATTCATGTGGAGAGTCTCAAATGAGACATGAGAGATTGCTTTGAGAGATCTAAACATTTACTCTAGCAATGTTATGATTGATATACTCTTATGGAAGATTCTGTAAATAGCCAAACTTAATGGCTCCTCTCGTTCTATATATATATGTCTGTGTAATCGTATAAATGACTATACAAGTATCGTCCTTCTTACAATCACTTAATAGTTAATAATTTGGGAGGATATTATGTTGTTAATGGAAAGAGCGCACAATAAAGAGGCTCCTCTGTTTGTTTTTTCTTGAATGGAGACTATGAAAAGCAAGAAATTTTCTTATGTTCTAAAGAAGAAGATGGATGATATTGGACATCATCAATAAAGCTATCATTACACTTTTTGAAGTGAAGCAACGACCTTGGATTTAGAAGCTCACTACTCTTAGTTAAGGAGTCACACAATCACTTTAAGATCAGAAAGTTCTAGAGAGGAGATGATTGTTATATTTACTATGTTGATGGTTCTTGGGTTTCACATGACTTAAAAGCAGGTATAGGATGGATCTTATACACTTAAGAAGATGGTAGTAGTAGTTAAGGTATCAGAGAGTGTAGATCTAACTTCAACCCTTCTGAAAATTGAGGCTATAACATTGAGGGATGCTATTTTACAGGTGAAAAGATTTGGGTATGAAAAGTACCGCTTTATAGTGATTCAGAAGTCTTGCTTGCTAAGCTTCAGAACATTCATAAGCCTCAGGTGGAACTCCAAACATTGGGGGCATGAAGCTGCAATTCATGTTGCATATATTTGTCAGATGGTCAAGACCGATGATCAAGACCGGAGGGAGTCAAATTCTAAAGCATATCAATTGGTGAAGAATGCTAAGTAGGGGTAGGAAAATTTCCCGAACCGAATTAAACCGTCTCGAATTGAACCGAATCGAATATTAAGCAGTTAACCAAAACAACCTTAACTTGTTTAATATTAATCTTTTTACTAAATATATAGAAAAAATATATTAAAAAAAATTAAGATCTCAACAATATTAAATAATTTAATTAAATAGTTTAGGTTTTTTAATTTTGATTCAAAATTAAACCAAATTTAAATATGAATCGAGAATCTCTAATAAAAAATATTTTTCCTGAATGGGTTCTATTTTTAAAATCCGAATAACAAACTGAAACCGAACTGAACCGGTATATCATTTTTTCCTAATGAATCCTATTTTTCTTAGATCGAATAACCCGAAAACCGAATAACCCGAATTGAATTAACCAAGTTAATCGAATGTCCACACCTAATGCTAAGCTTAATCAAAGTCCATGTATAGTTTCTTGGAGATGAATATTTTGTAACTTACTAAACTCTTTGTAAGTGAAATAGTTTATGACAAAACAGAACATGACAATTTGTAATTAGCTTTTTTAGACCATGCATCCAATGGTAACCATCTTATATGAAAAGAACAAGGAGAAACGTCTTGTTTCTCTCGAATCCTCAATTATTTTACCATTTATAAGTAATTTGTTACCAAAATTTAAAGGCGTGGGACTCATAGTTTTTCTCTTCACTCCTCTCATCTTATATATTAAGTATGAAGTTAGTTTGCACCAGATTAAAAGTTGAACTGGTTGATTACTATGCTAGCCTTATGATTAATTCTATTAATAACAAATGTTATTTAACAAATTAATTTATTAAAAAAATAAAAACGAATTTGATAAATAAAAAAAAAGAAATTAAGAAGAATGTTAAAAAATTATTTAATTAAAAAGATCATGATTATCCTTAATAAATTATATTAACAAGATGGTCTGGTTGATTCCTATCTTACCTTTACAGAAGTAATAAAAAATTTATTTAATATATTAATTTATTAAAAAATAAAAAGAAAATTGATAGATAAAATTTGAAATTAATAAATATATTAAAAACTTATTTATTAAAAAAGATCACGATTTATCCTTAATGAATTATTTTAAATAATTGATTTATTCCTCTTAGTTATGATATAAGATAAATTATTTTGTAAATAAAATACATTTAAAAAGATATATTAACATTACTCAATAAATCAATCACGCTTTTTACATGAAATTTATTTATATCAAAATAAATTTTAAAATAGCTTAGATATTTGTTAATTCAAAAAATCACATGAATTATTAAAGTGTCATATCTTTTACCTTTCAATAATCATAGATCAAATAAATTTAATAAATTATGGATCGAAATTTGCAATCATAATTATTTAGTTTTTTTTAGACGCAAAAAAAAAATTATTTAGCTTTTTTTGCGGAGTCGAATGTCAAAATCCATAAAGTATTTTAATATTGTGCAAGACATATCAAATGGAGTAATTTAGCATTTAAAAATTCTATTTTTTAGCGAGTTCGAATATTAAAATCCGTAAAATATTTTCATCCTCTGCATAATATGCCAAATGGAACATGCACAACATTATTTGAAAATTCAATAACAAAGTGTATTGACTAAAATAAGAAATTTGAAAGTAAAAAATTTAAGATATCATATAAATATTTATATATCAGGTATGATAAATTTTACATTGATAAAATATATTCATGTTAACATATTATTAAATCTAAAAATATTTACAAACTTTTATGCGGATCAACTAACTAGTATTAATGAATTACAAAAGACATATATTCCTCTTGGGTTTCTCTTAGTTCATTTTTTTATCATATTTTTATTTCCTTTTTATTCATTTTATTCATGATCTAAGCCAAAAAAAAAGACAAAGAACATTTGTAAAATTTGATTGCTTTCACTTAGAATCACACCAAAAATATTATATAGGAATGTGAAGCATTGATTTACAAAGACAGTAAGCCAAATGAAACCTCAGATAATAACATCTCCAAAAAAACAAAACAAAAAAAACTCAAAAGGATGATTCATAATTTAACATCAAGTGTATTAAAAAGATCCTTTTTAGTTTTTTTTGCCTGATATAGTACACTACTATTGCTCTTTCTTAGGGGCTTTTGTAGTAGGAAGCGTCCCAAACACTATGTCCCATAACGACGAAGTTATACCAAATCCTTTGTCCTGAATCCTGAAGTGATGATTCAAATGGTATTTCTGCAGAATCATTGAACGAAAAAAATAACGAATAAGTTCACACGGCCTTTAACCGATTCTGCGGGATTAGTCAGGTCTAAGCTTACCTTGAGATTTTTGGCCACTGGTCTAGTTGGTTGGGCATGGTGAAGGTAATAATGTGTGACATCGTACATCACATACCCAAGCAAGCCACCACCGAACAAAGCAGGTGTGGTTGAAGGGGTTGCGAAAAACTTCACGAGGTTCCAGAACTGGGGGGGACACAAGAAAAGACAGCGGTTTAGAGTTTTAGAAGTTTAGCAGTGAAAAAAGCAGGTAGAAAAGATGGGATAATGTAGATGGTTACGGGAAAGCATAAAATCGCTGTCGCAGTTGGAGGAAAGACGAGTCTAAGGTGGTCCATTGGGTGCTTGTGATGGCAACCATGAAGAAGATAGTGTGCAGTGTTTCCCCTGGAATGGTTCCGCAAAAACATTAGCATCTAACTCAAATAATTTCGTCTGGTTTGAAATGTAACACAAAGAGAGAGAGGGGAGTCACGAACCAGTAACTCTTGGTTTTGATGTGGAAGAGGAACCGGTGAAGAGAGTACTCTATAAACGTCCAGATGAATATTCCCAAGGCAACCATTGCGACTATTTCTGGAAGTGAATGGCCCATGTTTACTGACTTTGAGATGCACCAAACTACAACTGGCAACCAAATGACAGGAACCGCCCACCAAACTGTAAGGGTCAAAAACTGTTCCATTGCAAATATGTCAGAGAATGGAAGATCATCAAAAGGCTAATTGACATCGTTTGTTATTGAAAAGTGTATGGAAAATTGAAAAAAGAAGGCGAAAAATACAAATTGCTATACCTCCCAAAAGTCACTCCCGAAAAACCGAGGGCCTTCCTTTGTCACAATAGGTTGGTGAACCCATTCCTCATAATCTTCTCCAAGATGTCCAACCTGTAAAACATACAAGGGTTGAAAAGGGAACATGAGATTAAATTAGTTCTAAGAAAGACGAGTTTAGAGAAGACAATCTGTGGTGATTCTGGTCTACTTAGATCGTTCAGGAACAATATTTACCTGAAATACAAGGGGCTTAGTAAGATCTACAGTGAATCCCTGAGCAACCATTTTGCAGATCTTTTAACAGAGCTGTAAAGAAATAAAGAAAGTAAACTATCAAGAAGAAAAAAAACATACTACTATGCCTTTAAGCCACTGTAATACTTTTGGTGACATAATGAAACACCTGAACTCAACTTTAACATGTCATATATACAAATGTACAAAAATTCTCTTCACTTGTTTTAATATCCTTTTTCAGCTGAGAATTTTTTTTTCTTCTACATCATTTCTTGCAAACAACAAGAGCTCATTGAGTGACAAAATAGTCAAAATTTATTGTTCTCGAAGAGGATACCTAAATCATTTATAGAATTCTATTACTGAGTTAAGTGGTCTCACGACGAAACCAAAACATAGAAATCCTAACACAAAATCAACTGTTGGTTGAAACTTAACAGGAAAGACACAGATTAATCAATAAAAAACTATGAAGATTTATCGTGTGCTCCACGGACCCACCACCAAATACATAAGCATCAAATTCAAACAAGTAACTATTCAAAGAACGCAAGTCAAGAGTCAAAAGTCACAAAGTATCAAAAAGAAAGAAAAAAAAAAACAAAAAATCAAAGCCTCCAAAGATCAGTTTCTGGTTGATTTGAGAAACCAAATGTAAAAGATTACTAACTTAGAACCAGTAAAGAAAACAAAAATGGTAACTATGGTTTAATCAAAATCTGTTTCATCGAACAAACTCATTCTTCTTGCCAGGGAGAAACAATGAGGCTTTTATAAATTTTCAAACGTATAAAAACTCTACAAACCCCCAAGAAACCTTCCCTCTTATCATCAATATATCAACCAGATTGAGCAATTTCTTTGACCAAATTAGCATATTCAATAATGCGTAATCAAGTTTGAAAGAGACTTGTGATTCGAAGAATGAAGCAAATGTTTCCGATCTTAAAACACTTAACACCAATACCTATCCAATTCATTAAAGTTCCTGGAAAAAGAAAACGAATCTATGGCTTCAAGGAATCTGAGTGAAGAAACAAATACAGATTCAAAAACACCACGCGACGAACGACAAAGAGAGAGAAGAGAAGAAACAAACCTGACGGAGAAGCGCCGGATCTCAGACGCCGGCAAGACGAGAGAACCGTTTCTCCCTCGAAGTGGTATCGGCGTAAGGTTGTATTTGATAGGGACAACAAGAGTCGGTGATTATTGTGAGGGGTAAATATATATATCTATCAATCTTATTCTAGAGGAGCTGGATTGAATCTGGACCGTTGGTTTAGATAGACGCCGTAGATCTCGGAGTAGTTTTTTTTCTTTCTTTTTGAAAAGCCAACGAATCGAGAAGATTTAAAATTCAAAAACCAATGGCTATGCCAAGTTGTTGCTCTTTTGGATCTTTGCGTTGATTAGCTGTGTGCAACGCTAATGTTTTCACATATTTGCACGTTGTAAACAAACAAAAACAAATTACTATGTTGCTTTTTCATGTATTCTTTTTTGTCGGCTTTAAAATTCGACTAGACTTTCATAGCGCTATCGCACGACTTTAAAATTCAACTAAAGTTTGATCACGCGACGGCACAAATATTTTATAATTTTTTTATTTTTAAGTCAGGATTTGGTTAGGGTGTATTAAGGTTTAGATTAGGTTTAGTAACTTAAGAAAAAACTGAAGTACACTCGAAAATATTTTGAATTTAGTTCGAATATTTTAAGGCTTTCGGTTTGGATCGGTATTTTCGGAATTTTCGGGTTTCGGGTTTCGGGTTGTTCTGAATTTTTTGAGCTTTCTCGAATTTTTTTGAATTTCGGGTTTAGAATTTTCGGCTATTTCGAGTTTCATGTTTGGATTTAGCTGTAGGATTTTTGAACTTTTCGAGTATCCATACGAGTTGGGTTTGGTTCGGATAATACTTGTTACTTGAAACCGTGAGACAAAACCCGTCGATATTTTTTTTTACTGGTTTACAAATTTTTTTTTATAGTTTTTTAGTATAATTTCAATTTTTGTTTATTTAAGAAAAATATAAGTTATAGTTTCTTTTTAAAAAAACACTAAGTGATATGCTCGCGTAATACGCGAGTTAAAAATACCTAAACTATTTTATCTAATCCATTTATATTTTCGAAATTATTGTTTGTTAGTTAAATAAATTATTTGTATAATAATTATTTTTAAAAAAGAACGAATTTAGTAATACTTTCATAGAAATTGTCATTTATTTTGGATTTGAATTTAAGTATGAAGATCATCATAGACATATATTGTATCAACGTTTTTCTAGATAATGTTTACATTGACTTTTAGCAATGCATTACTATATAAGTGAAGTATTTGAATAATATATTCAGCTATTTTAGCATGACTCTGATTTTAAATCATTAAAATAATAAACTAAAAACTCAAAAATCTAACCTTCAAAATTCATATGCAGTGTTTGTGGTATTTAAAAAAAGTAAGTTAATGTATTTAGAAAACAAAATTTCATATGATGGTTTTCTTGAATAAAAATTACTATATAGTATTTTAAAAATTTCCTCTTGAAATATCAAGATAGATTTAAAAATAAAATGACTCTTCAAATCAAATATTTTCAAACTTCTAGAAAAAGCATTGGTTTTAGTTTTATTTACAAATTATTATTTTACAATGCATCACTAAACTCTCTAATTATAATTTTTTTTCTTAAATGATTAATTTTTAACCATGGAAATAACAAAAAATATAGATAAATATATGTTTAAACCTTATTTTTATTTGATTTGAAACCCATTTTGCTTTTTAATATTTCAAAAGAAATTACTTAAAATACCACATAATATAAAAGCTATCATTATTCTTAAATCATGTCATATTTTTTTGTGAAATGTATTGTGGTGATGACATGTGTCATGATTCCAAAAATGATGATTTTAGAAGTCATCCCTAATAGGTATGTTTTTCTTATTAACATTTGTAATATTTTTCAGATTTTTGATTTTTTAAAAATCATGAAAATTTTACTTATTAACATCTCTAATATTTTTTCGATTTTTAACTTTTTAAAAATCATGAATTTTACATTTTGAGATATCGAAAATTAATTAGTGTATTGACTCCTATATAAAGGGATTATCATAAACAATAGTTTAAATAATGAATTAATACAAAACCAATCAAGATTATGTAAAGTGTCATGTCATAATTTTGATGTTGAAAGTGATTTTTGTGATGACATGTGTCAAATTAACTTTCCAATTAATGTATAGGGGATGACTACTTTTATATTTTTATAGTTTATATAAATTATTTTTTTGTAAATTTTATAGATTATTTTAAATTTATCATTTTATGATTCTTTTTATTTTTGTACAAATTTTATTTTGAAAATATTAATATCATAATATAATTGTTTGGAAAAAGTTATTGGTTTATCTTTAATTTAAAAATAAAGTTTTTTTGTCAAAAAATTTAAAAATAAAGTATATTTTAAAATTTGATGAAAATGTTTGATAAAAATGATAATTTTTTCTTAATTAAATACTATACATTTTTAACTAAATATAATAATGTGTATATTTTGGATAACAATTAATAGAATATTTTAATATATTAAATACTATAATCTAAATGTAATGATCGTAAATCAGACATGAATTAAATGTTAGTTTTTAAAGATACTTCTCTTTTAATACTCTTCTGTTTCGCAAAAAAGAGAAATTATGATATTTTTACACATTTTAAGAAAACAGTTAAAATGTTTTTCATGTCTTTTATTAATACTTAAAAAATTATCTCTCCAGTTAATATATTAAAATCTCACGGTTAAAACCGGAATTTTTCTTATAAATTAGCATCGAAAATATAAAACGATACTCTTTATAAAATTAAATTAAAACCTCAAAACAATATTTTTTAGGAAACCGAGAGAATAGTATAGATAGATATTTGGGACTTGTAACATTTGTAACGAAATTGAAGTGAAAAATGTCAATAGATTTTTATTGGATGTTATATTAAATAATAAAATTCGTGGAAGTCAAATTGTTGAATGATTTGATAGACTATCGTTCTAGTCCTAAGGTGCTCATAATTTCCTCGAAATCTTATAAAGGATTTGGGGTGTGATTGGTTAATACTTCATAACTAGGTGGAAATTTTTTTACTCTGATTTTATTTTGGATCTATCAAAACCCGCATTAATTTTTTTCTCAACATTTGTTTTCTTTTTTTTGTTGGCGTTAATATTTACGCCACAAAGAGGTAATGGAAAAATTTTACACAAGAGTTGTGGATCCTCCTAATATTTACTCCATTTTACTTACGCTATTATAGTTATCGGTTACAGTCTTGACTGGTAAACAATAGAGTAAAAAGGTGGGAAAAAGAGGAAATGAACAGTAAAAAACAAAAAATCGGTGCGCTGGAGTAAATATTCCCTCATCAAATTTCTGGTGGAAAAATAAAATCTTGTTTACTCCAAAAACAACCAAATTACACTTCAGCTCAATTACATTGGTTGGCAATAATTTAACTGAAAATGGAGGAACTTTAAACTATTTACGTGCATTAATCAGACACAAAAATTTAGTTTTATATTATCACTTAGACCGGCTGTCAAGAGCGTAACATACCACAAATTGACTGTATCTTTTGGACCAGTGGGCTCGTCCACATCTTTTAATCCCTAATCTTTCGAGACAAACCTTGGAAGCAAGTTGGTATTGCAACTGATGTCAAAAGAAAAAAAAAGAAACCGGTATTGCAAATTTTTTTGTGCACAATTGGTATTGCAATTATAGGGAAAGTTTATGACAAAAAAATGTATTATTCTATTGGACTTTAGGTAGTAGTCCTTAAAAGAATGCGCATGATGCGTCACATTCAAAATTCTAAAACCGATGAGATTCTAGAAATACATAAGCGTTAGTGGAGCGGCGAAGTTGGATCTAGCGTCTAGTTAAAAAATCGGAGAATAAACATGGGTCATGGATTCAAGTGTTATAGATTATAATAGATTTTTATCAAAACTAACTAATTTGTACAATTTTAATCATACCTATGAAAATTGGTCAATTCTCTCCAGAATTGTGTCACATCAGCACTTTGGAGAGAGACACGTGGCTTTTTTTTAAATAGTCAAAAACTCTATTTTCCGTATAAAAAGTAAATCTACAACGCCATCAAAATTTATTCTTCAAGTAAATTTATATGACGATTCATTTTTCAAAGTTTCGTTAAGCAATAATCAGTTTATCCAGAATTAAAACCATATAATAAAAAAAAAAACGATCGCGATTATCTCGGAGATGGTCGAGAGACCATCGATGTTGCCGACGTGCCGTTTTATGCAATGCTTGATCCTTCAAAGCCAATTTAGTGGAAAAGAGAGCAACTTTCTGATGAAAGACATAACCGAGAAGGAGATCGCCACTGCTATCACGACCATAAAGAAGAGGTTGAGGGAAGCGGAGAAGAAAAACGAGGCCGAGGAGGAGAGAGTGAAGCCAACGGAGAAGAAGCCAAAGAATGATAGTGTGCAAACGATGGAGCCCATGGAGATTGAGAAGCCTAAAAAGGAAAAGAAGCCAACGAACCCCATGGAGGTAGAGAAGCCAGAGGAGGAAGAGAAAACAGACATCTGATCCCACTGGTAAATCCTTCGTTTTGTTTTTTTGATAATAGAAATTGCAATGTCACTTTGTTTCTCCAATGATAGCAGTGAAAAGATTCGTTTAGGGATATGTTTCCTTAATGGTAATTGGGTCGTCGTTGGTGAATATTGAATTGATTTTTTTTTCGCATCAGTCTTGGATTGTATGTGGGTTTTTAAATCTTGGGTTTTCTTTGAAATTTTGTAGCTCAATTTGCTATGGTAAATTAGTATATTGGAAATAGTTTTGACCTTTTGAATTACATATTGAACAAAAACCGAGCCAACCAGTATGTCAAGTCTTTGAAAAAATTCATTATTAGTGTAGTTGATTCCATGATCTTACCGATTTAGATACAAGATAATTATAGTGGCATAATCAAATAATTCTCTTATGTAAAGACTAACTTCATGTCATTTTGGTGCAGAATGGGTTTGATTTTGAGAAATACTCATGAAGACATAATCTCTAGGAGGTAATGGTTAACTTTCCAGTGCCTAGCAACACTAAGTCACGGTTTGTTTCCTATGAAATCAAGAAGAGTCGTTTGAAAGTTAGTCTCGAAGCACAAGATTGGATATATTGATGTAAGTTTTTTCCAATTGTAATTTCTTTCGATGCATCTCCATGTCTCCTTTTCTTATGGTTGGTTCTTGCTAAATTTTGAGATTGTATTATAATAGGGAGAAATTTTTCATCATGTCAAGCCCGACGACTGATTTTGGAATATTCATATGTTTTAGAATCTTATTAAGACATCCAACTGCTAAATCTTCAGTAAAAAAATAGAAAGAGTAAGAAAATATTAAATGTGGTCTTTTGTTCTTTGGTGATAGTTTTACATAAGATCAACATATACTATCAATGCTTTTGACAAAACAAGACCTAAAAGGGTGGTGGAAGTTTGTGTAAAAAGAGAACCTGAAAATAAGCAGTCAGAAAGTTGAACCAGAGTCAAACAAATGAGACTCCCAACGAGTGATGGTAAACTGATTTCTTTTATTCTTTTTAACTATTTCTTGTGTTAGTTTTATAACGTGAGATCGTGACACCGAACTTCTTTTTTCCTTAATTGTATAGTTTGATAAAAGCCAAGAGCAAATGAAACTCCCAACGAGTGACGAGATAGATAAACAATATAGCTTAGTGTTTTTCAATCAACACATAATTAACTGTTTTTTACAATTTCACTTTTCAAGAGTTGAGACAATATGTGAATTTCTACTTATTTGCATTCCCAGAAGCTAAGTAACTGAAATCAACAATTCACACATTCGTTGTTGATCTTCGATAATTTATTATACGATTTTGGTAATAAGCTTATTTGGTAATGCATATTTGTATTAACTAAGATGGTTTTTCGTTGCTTTTCAAGGTCATCAAACATCCCAAACTGTTCTGTCCAGTAATTGGTTTTGCGTAGGCAAAGTTGTTCCTTCTAAAACTTGACGGCTTTGGGCACAAAGGCAAAGTTGTTCCTTCTAAAGGTAAACACTACCCATTGACCTTAAGAAGATACCTTCGAGGTATTGATTTTGCCTACAATTACCTTTTAATATAGTGTTAACTCGATTCTTCTGTATGGTGCAGGAAGGTATTCCCCTTAAAGTAATAGTACTTAAAGAAATCACTTCGTGGACAGAGAAAGAATTTACATGTAAGTGTTATGTTGGTTCAAGTTCTTGTTTTGACTAGGGTTAACATCTACCTTGCTTGATTATATTCATGAGATATGTGAAACATGCCATGTTTATATACAAAGAGACTATCACTTCTTCCTGGATTGTCAAAGACGTGCTACCAATCTTGAAGTTAGTTTTTATTAACTGTATATTTACATATAGCAATGAGATTCCAAATGATATCTTGAGTAAATTCACTTGTATGCACGGAAAATTGATCATCTATATTCGTTCATATGCCATGCCCCAACTCAGCTCCGAGGAGAAGTTACTCATAGCAAAATGAGAGTGGAAGTCTTCAAGTTTGCATCTCTCATAAAGTTATTGGAGTTGAAGCCCCAATTAATTTTTATTTATGTATTTAACTCGTGTTTATTTCTCAACATATGTACTTGTTACTCTTGTGAAATCCCATATCAACAAATGTTTTTACCAACCTTATCCACTTTGCCGGTTTGTTCAAGCTTTACGAACGTTTTCCTTACAAATTAAAGTGTGGGGTCCCAGTTAATGAGCAAAGCTTTAACCACTGACCGTATCTACCAGGACCGACTATAACCTCCCATTTTTGTAAAACTACCACCACCTGAAACAACTGAGTCCACTCCAATTATTTTCCCACCAAATTTTAGTTTAACCAAGAAACTCTATAAATTGTAAACTGACAAAACTAAGCAAGAAAAAGAAGGAGTAATCCCATTGGTTTATGAAGCTTAGTACCCAAAACATTAATTTTGTGCAGTAAAACAAATGGTCTTAGTTCGTATCTCGAATCTCTACTAAGAGAATTTTCTTATCACAAGGAATAGTTTCTTATCACATGTTTCTGCAGAACATTTAATACTACTAAAAACTTATAATTCTTCACATATATAAATTATGTCCATTACCTTATAACGTTTTTGTAAAATTGGTTCAAACACACGAGCAAACAATAAAAAAAAATCGTGTGTATGCGCGGACAGGGCCTAATAATTTAATAGATGTTTATTTAATTCAATAGATTAATTTTTAGTACAGGGCTACATCACATGTTTGTCTTTGTGTAAAGTGCACTAGTTCCTTGTCCGTTTGGTTGGTATGGAGCTCACGTGATAGGTTAATAAGGGGATCTAAAATAATGCCCAACTGATCTAGTAATCTGAGTGTCGTTCTTATAAATGTCCTTAGTTCTCTGTATATCTTGCTTCAGCACTTGTTCTCGATTATTCCTATATGTACTTGCTTTCACGAAATTCTTCATAGTTAGACCGTTGTCCTTCACTGTTAAAGATGGAAACGGGCACGGGCTAAAAGACAAAAGATGTAGTTTGAGGTGGAAATAGAAAAGTAAAGATGAAAACGTGGCACAATAAGGTTAGTGGCCTCACTTTATTGAAGATGGTTTGACCAATGTAAATACAAGAGTATTTCAAATATTTAAGAAAATAGAAATTCAAAGTGAAAAAATGATCTAAGTGTTCTCTATATTTTCTTTGGAGATTTTACTGTGTGTGATTGAATGCACTCTCATTGGCCTTTCCTTTTCCACAATCATCTTTTTATAGAGGGTTTTTTCCTCCAATTTCCTTTTTCCTTAAGATGTTCTCGTGATCTCGGGCTGGCAACCCGCCATTGGGTTTAGGTAGTCTTGTAACTTGGTACTTCACCAAAATATCCAGTTTGTAGCTGCAGGGTGCATTAATGACGAGTCTGCTCATTCTGCCACCTTCCACTTTGGCCATGGTCAGCCCTCCTCGTAACTTGCTCTATCTTTGCATAAGCTTGACAAAGTTGATTGTCCTGCCTTTTCTGTGTTTGGCTTGGTCAACTTGGCTACACATCCGGCTCAAGAAAAGCCTACTCTGACACAGGGCCGCTTATGCAGGCTACTACTTGTGCCAGGGGTTTGGACTGTAGTGCTTTGTCTTGTAGCTCATGTTGGTATGTCCAGTGCTGATTTCATCCTTGTTGAGGATGGACTTTCTTCTTGGGTTGGGGCCTAGTTTTCTTGACAGACCTTTTTGGGCTTTACTTGGACCTTGAAAATAATGTAAATATGGGAGATAATCTTGGAAATGGGCAAGATATTGAGTGGGCGTCAAGCCCACCTCCAACATTAGTCTCCCTCAGTCCGTTGTCGAATCAGGCTGTAAGACAAGCGGGCTCCAGAGTAGACCGATGAGAAGTGCGCGGGCTATGAAATGTTTTTTGACACATTTCCAAGATAAATCCTCAAATATTCTCCTCGTGTTGGCATGCCACGTGGCAGTAATTAGTCTTGGACTTTCGCAGGCGCTTCTGGATTAAGTGACTATTCTCTTTACATCGAGCTGATGATGGCAGCACGACTTAGCAGGAAGGACATGACTTGTTTGGATTACGTGTCTTTACATCGGGCTGAATATGTCAGCACGACATAGCGGGAAGGATCCGACTTGTTTGGATTACGTCTCTTTACATCGGGCCAACGATGTCAGCATGACGCAGCGGGAAGTACCTTGCTTATTTTGTTATTTCTCTTTACATCGGGCTAATGATGTCAGCATGACGTAGCGTGAAGGACCTGGCTTAACTGCATCTTTTCTATTTACATTGGGCTGATGATATCAGCACGACATAGCAAACTAGATCAGACTTGTTTTTCTTGCGTTGAGAACGGGCTGACGATGTCAACACGACATAGCGGGTTGGACCCGACTTGTTTTTCTTGTGTTTACATCGTGCTTGTTCTGTCAACACGGCATAGCGGGTTGGACCCGACTTCTTTTCTTTGCATTTACATCGTGCTTGTTCTGTGAGCACAACATAGCGGGTTAGGCCCAGCTTGCTGCTTCTTGTGCTTACATCATGCTTGTTCTATCAGCACGACATAGCAAGGAGGACCCGACTTAATAGTATGGTTTTAATTGGGCCACTACGAGGAACTGCGTGTCTGTTCCTCGGAAAAGGTTGTAGGTGATCAGCCCACTGCATCCATGGGAATGCGGGTTGCGGAATAGACCGGTTTAAATGTGGACTCAGATTGGTATACGGTAAATCTCTGTGGCAAGTTGAAATATTGTTCCTTCGGAGATTTTTAGGCTTATTCTTTCGTGAAAAGAGAAGATTTCCTTTTTTTATAAGCGGATGCACCCCATGAAAGGTTGCCTACATTCCCCGATGGGGATCAAGCCAATCGTAGTTCGATTCTCGGCCTCTATATCTTTTGGGAGTCTCGTACTCTAGTCTCTGTGGGGGTAGTGCTCGTTCTGCAGCACGTCGTTTCATTTTTCGGTCTCCGTATTGTTCAGTCTCGTTGTCATGTCTGCGATATCTTAATCGTCGTGATCCGGTACCTCGATCTCGCCTACCTTATACTTGTTGAACCGGATATCTTCGAGGTGTCTGCATCCCGAGGTTGCATGACTGGTGCGTCGATGGTAGTCGCAATATTTGTTGTGGTGTACGTCCATTATCATCTGCTGCTTTTGCCATGCGGGTTGTTGATATTGTCTCTAGCTGCTTCTTACGTGATGGTTCATTGCTCGTTTTTTCTTTTTCTCTTTTTGATCTGACTCGAAGTGCTGGAATGGTTCGTGGAACTCTTTTGTGGCTTACTCCTTTTCATTCGTCGTGGTCGATTTTGCGTATTTCTTGGCCATAACAAGCTTTTCTTCATCCACTTCGATAAAAAAAGTAGCCCGATGAAGCGCATTCTCTAGGGTTTGAGGCTTGTTTATTTTGAGTTCATCGCGGAAGGGTGACTCGTACCAGAGTGTATTGCGTATAGCGGGTAGTGCAGCTTCGTCTGATATCATGATTCGAGATGTGACGTCTTTGAATCGGACTATGAAATCTCGGAGACTCTCCTTTCTTCCTTGAGTCATTGCCCAGAGGTCGGCCATGGAGTATCCTTGTTGGATGAACATGTAGTAGTGCTTCAGGAAGGCTGTGGAGAATTGGTGGAAGTTGTCGATAGAGTTTGCAGCCAGACGGCAGAACCATCTCTAGGCAGCTCCCTCCAGACTTTCTGCGAACAACTGGCAGTAGCCCGCATCCCTTACTTCTGGGGTAAATTTGGCTCAGGTTATAGCTATGTTGAACATGGTCAAATGATGGTTGGGGCTTGTTGCTTTGCTGTACTTCGGTATGTGGACTTTTCTAGGATGTGGTATACTATAATTGGTGATCCGGCATGTGAAAGGTACGTTCTGGGACTCTCGTAGTACTCGGTCTATCTTAAGAGCAGCGTTGAAGGCTTGGTGAATGCGAGAGTTGATATCCTGCAAACGTTGTTTCATGGACTATAGCTCTTGGTATTTCTCACCCTGTGGCGTCGGGAAGAGGGGGAGAGTTAGTGGAACTTGTTGACGGAGAGTGTAAGGGCTTGACGTGTTATAGTAGCCGTTGACATAATCTGTATGTTGTTCGTCAGCCCGAGGTGGTAAGTCATCGATCTGGGTGGTTTGGTTCGGAAGGGGCATGCTATCTCAAAACAGGTTATGCTGGATGTTGGAGAGGAATTCATAGGATGGTTCCCTTGGTCCGACGGTGCTATGTACTCGGAGTGCATCCTGGTTGTAGAAGGCAAGTAAGCTCGAGAGTGTTTCGAATCTAGAACCAGTGATATATGCCAGTGTATCAATTTTCTGGACCAGGCTCACCAAGATGGACATTACATCAAGATGCGGTTGAGGAGTCAGTCTGATTATTGGCGTTGCAAGCACAGTTGAGTTGGCAATCTCCGTAATTTTGGGTTCCAGCGTTCGAAAGCTCTTGCTTTGTGAGGGCTGGGAGCCCGAGGCCGTAATCTTCGTTTTGGTGATGGGATGGGAGTGCGAGCACTAATTTTGCTTGCATCTCTGCAAAAAAGTTGGGAGCCAATGAGGGCGGCGGTTAGTAATTCTATGGGTATTCAAAATCTTAAATTCAATGATGTTCGATATCATATCCTTACCGAGGAAGTTCAAATGATAGATTCTGGCAAGACATCAATGAACTCTGCTTTTAACATGGAAAACAGAGGAAGAAATTAAGATAGAAACAGTCGGACCAAAGGCAGATTGAAGTCAAAGAATGGAAGAGGGAATTCTAAGTCTAAGTAGCCAACTGAATGCTGGAATTGTGGGAAGTGAGGTCATATTAAGAAAAATTGTTGGGAGCCAACGAAAAAGGAAGACAACAAGGGAGGTGTTGTTTATTCAGTTACACGTGAAAAATGATGATACATTGTAAGTAACTATTGATTCCCTGAGCAAAGGAGAAGCTCGTGATGCAGCTATAAACACTGCCAAAGCATCGATATCCTATGTTGATAGCCTAATTGATTCTTAGGTTCTCGACTCGGGAGCGTTATTCCACACCACGCCACAACACAACATTATGGAGAATTATGTTGCGGGAAATTATGGGAAGGTATATCTTGTTGATGATTTACTTTTGGACATTGTTGGTTTTGGAGATATCAATTTGAAGATGTTAGACGGACGTGTGTGGAAGATCACAAAGATTAGACATGTGCCAAAGTTTTTGAGAAATCTAATCTCAATAGGACAACTTGATGACACAGGGCACGATGTCAACTTTGGTGGGGGGAGCCTGGAGAGTAACGAAAGGTTCCATGGTGGTTGCTAAAGGTCATAAAAGAGGCACTCTTTATATGACAATGACCTATCAAGATATAATTGTTGTTATTGAGAATGCCAAATAAACCAAGTTGTGGCATTGTAGATTGGGACACATGGTAGAAAATGGCGTGCTTCCAGATCTGAAGACGGTGGATCATCATATGTGTGAAAGTTGCATCTTTGGGAAGCATAAATGAGTTAGTTTCACAAAAGGCGGTAGAGAGCTAAAATATGTGAAGTTAGAGCTGGTTCAACTGATGTGTGGGGACCCACTCTTGTCGCATCGCTGGGAGGTTCGTACTACTATGTGATCTTTATTGATGACTACACAAGAAAGGTGTGAGTCTACTTCATGCAGAATAAGCATGAAGTGTTCTCGGTTTTTAAGAGATAGAAAGCCATGGTTGAGATTGAGACGAATCTCAAATTGAAGTGACTAAGGTCTGATAATGGAGGAGAGTACGTTAGCGATGAACTCATAAGATATTGTGATGATAATGGGATCAAGATGATAAAGACTATTCCTGGAACGCCTCAACTGAATGGAATTGCTGAAAGGATGAACAGAACCTCAAATGAGCATGCTTGAAGCATGAGATTACATTGTGGGTTACCAAAGACTTTCTGGGCGGAAGCAATCAACACTGCAACCTTCTTAATAAACAGAGTATCATCTGTAACATTGGGATTCAAGATCCCTGAAGAAGTGTGGAGCGACAAGAAAGTAAATATTTCTTTCCTGAAAATTTTTGGTTGCGTAGCTTATGTTCATGTTGATGATGCTGCAAGAAGTAAGCTTGATGCAAAATCGAAGAATTATTATTTCATTGGTTATGGTAACACAAAGTTTGGTTATCGATTTTGGGATGACAAGAATCGAAAGATCATCCGCAGCTAGAATGTTATGTTCAACGAAGAAGAATTGTACAAGGATAAGCAAATGGAAAGCTCAGAAAAGAAGGAGTCTAAAGCTGTTGATTTGGGAGAAATCCTGGTACCAAAGTTGCAACAGGATAACACAATAGCAGAAGAACAAATTTCTCAAGAAGAGAATGGTGAGGCAAGTGAAACTGATGATTTAAAAGTGATCCCACATAAGCCAGTTACAGAGTTAAGGCGGTCAACCAGAATCATCAAGAAGCCTGCAAGATTCTCTCCATCGCTCAACTATATTTTGCTAACAGATAGAGGCGAGCTTGAGTGCTATAAAGAGGCTATGCAAGTTGATGAGTCGATCAAGTGCGAGATTGCAATGAACGATGAGATGAACTCGTTGATGGCCAATCGCACGTGGGAGTTGGCAGAGTTGCCTAAAGAGAAAAAGGCGCTACATAACAAGTGGGTCTATTGGATAAAAGAAGAACATGATGGCTACAAGCATTACAAAGCGAGACTTGTTGTGAAGAGTTTCCAGCAAAAGGAGGGTATTGACTACACAAAAATCTTCTCCCACGTAGTCAAGATGGTAACCATAAGAACTGTTCCTAGGCTGGTAGCAAAGGAAGATTTACATCTTCAGCAGATGGATGTAAAAACGGCATTTCTTCATGGTGATTTAGATGAAGAAATCTATATGAGACAACCTGAAGGCTTTGAGGTCAAAGGGAAAGAAAATATGGTATGCAAGCTTAAAAGGAGTTTGTATGGTTTAAAACAAACTCCGAGACAGTGGTAATAAAGGTTTGACAGTGTTATGAAAAATGTTAGCTTCTTAAGGTGTGAGGCTGACCACTGTTGTTACTTCAAGAGGCTTGGAGAGTCCTACGTGATATTACTCTTGTATGTTGATGACATGCTAATAGTGGGAGCAGACTTTCTTGAGATCAATAGCCTAAAGAAAAGACTCTCAGAAGAGTTTGCGATAAAAGACTTGGGAGAAGCGAGAAAAATTATTGGGATGAGGATTAGTAGAAGTAAGGAGGGTCTTAAGCTTCTGCTATTGGCAGCCTGATGTACACAATGGTATGTAAAAGGCCATACATTGTACATGTAGTGGGAGTCGTTAGCAGGTTTATGAGCAATCCGGGAAAGGAACATTGGGAAGTTGTTTAATTGATTTTCAGGTATCTGAAAGGGAACCCAAATTTGATGTTATGTTTTAAGAAGTCTAAGATGGGATTGCAGGGATATGTTGATGCTGAAAATGGAGGCGACATTGATAGTAGAGAGAGCACATCCGAGTATGTCTACACTTTTAGTGGTACTGCAATTTGTTGGGTTTCAAAGTTGCAGAAAATTGTATCTGTATCAAACTGTGAAGCGAAATATGTTGCGGTAACAGAAGCAACAAAGGAAATGATGTGATTACAATCATTTCTACAAGAGCTAGGCCATAACCAAGAGAAAAGTGTGTTGTACTATGATAGTAAAAGCGCCATCGATTTGGTAAAGAATCCAGTCTACCATGCTCAGACGAAGCACATACAACTTTGATATCACTTCATCATATCAGCTTTAGAAGATGGAGTGTTGGTGCTTGAGAAAATCCTAGGAAGTAAGAATCTGACAGACATGCTGGCAAAGGTCATGCCGTGTGAGAAGCTGAGATTATGTGTAACCTTAGTTGGTTTGTTAGAGTAACAAACTTGGAAGACTTGCTGCATTGATCAAGGTGTGAAGACAGATTGAAATCAGTCTTCAAGTGGGAGATTGTTAGTCATAGATCACGTTGGACGGTGATCACGGTGCGGATGGTGGCCGTAATTGTTGTTGTTGGTAGATGAAGATTTTGTCAACAATTGTGGCTCTCACCAACTCATTTTTCTCCTAGAAATGCATGCCTAAGATGAAGCATATCTTAAAAAATTTCTTTTATTCCTCTGTAAGAAATTAAGAGTAATTTCTTGAGTGTATTTGGGATTGAATGTGAGTTGAGAATGTTGTAAATTTCTCATGTTGATAATAAAAAGATCTGTAGTAGGTCCGGAGACGTAGGCAAAAAATGGCTGAACTCCGTTAACAAATTCTATGTGCGTTTTATCGTTTCCGCAAAATACCAAGTTACTGCAAATACGACAGTTATTTCCCTAACAATGTTATCTTGGCAAAAAAATGCAACAAATTTAACATCTCAGATTCATCATCGTCTTCATATTCGGAGTCACTGAAGCATATGAAAAACTTGTCCTTTCTTTTCTGCAAATACGGCAGTTATTTCCCTAACAATGTTATCTCTGTGTTTCGTTAACATATATCCATCTTCATGTGACTGCATCCATCACATTCGGAGCATTGAACTTTAGTTCTCCTGTTTCCCATTATCTTTTCAGCATGATGACCTTTGGACCAGATTGTTCTGTATCAAAACGGCCATACTTTTTTGAACAATTTAGAGTCTTATTTGTCTCCTTTTCAACACATTCTCAACATTTTTCCAATTTTTTTGGCAAGCATACTCATATTACCTTCAAGTTTCTGAAAGCAATCATCCTTTTCTCCAGCTGAGAAAACCACATCCTTGTGTGTATTACTGATGTTAGCAGCAACTTCTATTTCCTCAGCTTTGAGTATGCCTACAAGCTATATGGAACTTCAATTCATCAATGTTCTCAGTCATCTTTAGCACAACTTTATGAGTAACACACTTAGGTGGGAGACATCTCTAGAGTTTATTGACCAAAATTTTCTCTATGTACTTTTTACCAAGCACATATACTTCATATGCCATAACACTAAGGTTCAAACTAAAACTCTTTATTGATTCGTCACTTCCCATCTTAAGATTTTCAAATTGAGAAGCAAGGTGATCAAGGCAGATCCTTTTCATACTTGTTTCCTCTTCAAGTGAGTTCAACAAGATGTCACAAGCTTCCTTTGCTGACTTACTTACTTGAATAAGTTTGAACTTCTGTAATTCCAACTCCAAAGATAGCAGTCATGGCCTTGGAGTTGAATTTATATGCAGTTTTTTCCAAGCCAATCAACTTCTCCTTTGAAACTTCTCCTTTGATTTATGTATATGCTTTCCGTCTTCAGATACAACATATGGTTCTTCCCTTCCGTTTTCAATAGACATCCATGCATCTTCATCTACATACATAATCAAGTGCATCATCTTGATTCCAGTAACCATATTTATTTTCATCCAGGACTATGAATTTTTGCACAACTATGAGTTCTTTCATAGTGTCCACCATTCTCTCAAGATCTCACCCTGTGTGTTGGTTGTTTGCTTTGATACCAATTGAAAGAACACTATGAGTTAAACTCAAAGAATAGAACGAACTCACAATTCCATAAAATACTTTTCTTTAGATATCTCTTAAACAAATCTTACAAAGACTCTGTTTAATCAGTTTTACTTGACTTGTTACAACGTAGTAATCAATACTGACCAACATCTAATAAATCAACCTATCTAGACAAAGCAACAACAGTTTCTTGATTAACCCAAAAGCAGAACACGATTTGCACTCTCGATCTTTCTTACTCTCTTAAGGCTTGCCTTAATTCATAGAGGCACACACTCTTAAATAGTCCAAATAAATGACTTGTCATCATATCTTCTTTCAGAAGGTTTCCAAATCTTTCTGATTCTTCCATAGTCATATTTTGTTCCTTACACATCAAGACTTGACACGTCATACCCTTATGTTCTCGCTAAGCTCATGTGTCACTCATTTCCCAGTTGTTGCACGACCTCCTTTCTTCAAAATTGGTTTTCACGTTCTATTCAAAGTGATCCAACCTTCTTCAGAAATATATAAAACAATTCATATATTTTTTCCTGATCATATATTTTCTTGAACATAAACCTATGATTCAAAATCATCTTTACAACTTCACCAAGTTCTTGGCCTTTTCTCATCTCCTCTAACTACACATTATAGCTTGAAAAGAACAATCAAATTTTTAAAAGAGTAACAACCTCTTTGGAAGACACCAAATATTTGATTGATCAGATAATGAGAAACATACTCCTCAGCTTTCAAACAACTTTGAAAGCTCTAAACACTCTTTTTGAATTGTATTTTGGATGTATATTAGATCTTCTTGGTAATTTACCAAACTTGTAATAGGTTTCAAAAGTTTTGTCTATGATGAGAAAACAATAATGTATTCTCATTTATTAATTTTAACATAGAAAAAAATTAAATAGAATTCGATATTAGAAAAACACAATTCTGTGATACATCGGTTCATGTAGACAAAATGTTGTGTAATGAGAGATTCATTGTGACTAACTTTGCTTTCTTCCTTGCTCTCTCCTGACTGATCAGTCGTTAAGGGGTGAAAAATAGATTTGGTTACCTAAATCATCGAAGTACACTTATATTTTTGGTCACTTGTTCTGAGATAACTTCATAATTAAACATGTTTATGTTGGAGTAATATTAGGATAAATTACCTTCCAGAAAATTATCTCCGAAATCGTGCGAATGAGGATAAAACACGGAGAAAAATCGCATAATAATTTACAGAGATAGTAAATCAACTCTTTAAAGCCTTTCAGAACAATGCTCCTGAAAGTCAAAAATATAAGCCAACTGACTCAGAGAAAAGATGTCGAGCACACGAAAAGGACGAACGAGGTGTAACAAATATTTCTACTCATTATTCTAAAAAAATAATACATGTTCGGTTCCAGATTTTTTTATAGAGCCTGATTTTCTTTTTATCTTAAATATTATGGGCATGAAATATTTATTTTCCATAGTAATAAAAGAATTCAGTTTGTTGATATGATTATTGTGAGACATGCGAGTGAACACAAAATACGAGGACAAATCACGTGATGATTTACAGGGACAATAAATCAATTTTTTAAAGCTTCTTAGAATAATGCTCCTGACAGTCAACGTAGAAGGATCCGCGGACCCGGAGAGAGTGATGATGGGGCACACATGAGAGCGGACAGAGGTGTTACAATTAGGTATCAAAGCGGAACCTAAATGAGTGCGGAGTCAAGGACTCACACCATCGGAGGTAACGATCTTGGTGTGTGCAAATGAAAGCATCACACTTTGTTAGTGGATGTGAATGAGAGATCCCAATTTGTGGAAATATAGTAGTGTGTGAAGAGAGTTTAAAAATGATTGATTTGAACTATCTATACCACCAAAGTGTACTTATTTTTTTGTCACTAGTCCTGAGAAAAATTCACAGTCAAGCGTGTTTGTGCTATTGTAGCATTATGATGGATGTCGTTTTGGGAAGTGACTTCTGAAATCATGAGAGTGAAAACAAAACACGGGGCAAAATCGCGTGATGATTTGCAAAGACATTAAATCAATTCTTTGAAGCCTTCTGAAGCAATGCTCCCGACTGTCAGAATGGGTTCACGGATCCAAGGAGAGTATAGATGGAAAGACGAGGTGTTATAGTGTCAAATTAATTTTCAACATCCGATTGATGACAATATTTTTTAGAGTAGTAGCAGTAGATATTACAAAAAATCGTTATTTGATTTCACGGATTTACAAAAATCCACCATTTCTCTCTCTCTTTAAAGTGACATTCTCGCTTCGTTCTCATTCCATTCTCATTCCCTTCTCTTCTCTTTTCCGTTGTTATTTTTCTTTTTGATTTTTTTTTCTTTCTCTTCATACCAATTCCCTCATTTTTCTTTTTAGATCTGTTTTTCTATTTAAAAAAAATTGAGTACATTTTGATCATATAATTTTTTTCCCTATATGTCATAACTTAGATTTTTAAAATTGGATATATATATATATATATATATCAATTAAATTTATAATTATGTTATACTTTACTTAGTTGCAGAATAACAATTTCTTTTTAATAGTAATACTATTTTATTTTATTTTATCAATTTTAAATGCACTCTAGTATATACAAAATTTTAAATTTGTATTACTTAATAATCCTCCTTGATAACTTTTTCATTTATATTACACTACGAACAACACTTCACATGATTTTAAATTTTTTTAACCAATGTTTAACTTACTAATAACATTATCTATTATAACGACATATTAGTTAATCTTTTTAAATAGTACTACTATTTTTTATCAACATTGTCAACCTTTTTCCACCCCACTATTTCCAAACCAAACTTTTTAAATTTTTTCCTTAATTTATACCACTATCTATAATGTATTACACTTTTTCATTCAATTTTTCATTACAAGTACATTTAATAGTCTTTTTATTTTATATTTTATATTATATGGTAGACAGTTATTTGAATTTTTTTGTTGATAATATGATTTAAAAATTATGTTATTGGTGATGCTAGATAGATATCCGCGCTACGCCGCGGTACTTTTTTATAATTTTTTGTTTGATGTGTTTTTTTTATCAACAAAAGCAATAAACAATTAAAAAGATTCGGTAATCCAAACCGGGGTATAGAATTTACATAATCGAAGATAGATAATCTCAACTTTGCACTGCTTGCTAGCTTGTCAGCCTTTCAATTTAGTGGTCGATGTAAATACTTGAAATTCACCGAGGTGAATAGAGATAGTTTGATGTGTATTTTGTCTTTTTTTTAATTTGTTTTTGATTATCACCTTATAATCATAATTTTAATTTTAGGATGTTAATTAGTTAAATATGTAGTTGTTGTCAAAAGAGGAACCGCATCCGTACGAGATTTTCTATATACAAGTATATTTTTACTTTATCTTTTATATTTTATTGATACACAAAATTTAACTTTAATATTTTAAGCAAATAATATATCTAAACTTATATGAATCATTATAGAACTAAACTTGTTACTATTTCTTAATTTGTTACAAAAGCATAAGATAATTTGAAATTTTTTCTTCGCCAAATTATTTTTAAAGCAAAAAAATACATGAATTTAAATATTCATTTTGATTTTTTTACGATTCAGCAACCATCACAATAACACTGAAAAATAATTTTTAAAACATCTATACGGTCTCCAACAAAATTATTGGGAACAAACCAACTTAAATTACTAATCATAAACTAATGGTAGATTGTTAGTTTTTTATTCTATGATGATACTTTTTAAAATTCTACAATATATATTTGAACTTGTTGATAACTAACAAAGAAAATAATTGTCGTAGAACTTCAATGTTTATACATTCATCCTAGTAGAAAAATAGATATATTTTTGATATTTCAATAGTAATTATCATATTTCATTTAAATAGTAAAAAATAATTAATTTAGATTTTTTTTATATTCCAATAGCTATTACCGTACTTCATTTAAATATAAAAAAATAATTATTTTTTCTATTATACATCGGAAAATTTTGAAAACTTAAAACATAGGAGATTATGGTATTTATTATATTCAAAGGGACTAAGAGACTACACAGTGGAGAATCTTTCACATTGTCTTTGAATTCTTATTATTATCGTATAAATCATTCAAATTTTTTTGCTTTTCCGTTAATTATCTTACTAACTTCGAATATGTGCATTATTCTAGGTGTAGATTTATTATCAACATTAATCTATATAAATATATAAATAACATACACATATTACTTTATAAAAAATCTACATAATTAATAACTATAAGTTATATGTCACAAACATATACCTATAAAAAAAATCTAGTAAAAACATAAAAAAAATCTTTGTTTTCGATTAATTTTAATCGTATAGATTAACATGATTAAGAATATTATTAATTTTTTTAATTTGTATTACTTATTGTGCCAAATTATTAATGTTGGTGAAAAAAAACATAAAATTAAATTAAAGTTAATTGTGTAATATTAAAGCAATTATGTGTAAAAATAAAATGTTTTAATTGGTTTTTAAGATTAATTTTTTAATGAAGTGTCAACTTCTCATGACACAAAAAGGATGGTGTGTCAACACATGGAGAGCCTAGGATTATTATTTTTTTTGTCAACCACACATTATAAGATCATCTGACTCCCGAAGTAGGGAGCCAAAGCGGAGGAGATGTGTCTACAAAAATAAAGTCAGCTAAAAGAGAACGGGAGCGTCGCGCCAGATCATCTGCTTGCGTGTTTGCTGTCCGGGGAACATGCGTCAAAGAGAAATCTGTGAAAAACACACACAGTTGCTGGTAATCTTTGACATGTGTATGGAAAGCTGGTCAATCATCCGGCTGCTGAATAATGCTGATAAGCTCCGTGCTGTCCGTCTGGAAAGAGTGGCAATCTACCCTGCGATTGTGCAGTTCAGTCATCGCTCATAGCAAGGCTTCAAATTCGGCATGAAGTGGTGTGAGACTCCGTCGTTGGCATTTTGCCCCCAATAAAATTACCTCCCCACCGTTATTAGTGCATATCCATCCAAGACCTGAAAAAAGATCCGAAGATTTCCACGACCCGTCGATCCGACAACATAGACCATCCGAAACGCTTGGGTCGGTATCAAGCCTAACCTCCTCCGAGGAGACAACCATTTG
>OVAN01000178.1:0-78460 GCA_900406275.1 Anastatica hierochuntica | reverse complement strand
CAAAAGTAAGACAAAAAATAATTCAATTTATCAACAATACAATAATTTTTATATATCACTTTAAAAAATAGATATACAAACAAATTAACGCTAAATGTTATACGCTCGACACTTAAAATTGTCAAAACTAACTAAAAATATTTGCCCAAAAATATTTTCTTAAAACTAACGTAAAATATAAACGGGAAGTTAGCGCTTTGATTAAAAAAAATTAATATAATTTTTACGAAATTTGACAAAAAAGTTGTAAATTTTTCGAAGAACATATAAATTAATATAATTTTAACGAAATTTGGCAAAAAAAATTGTGGGATGGGAGGGTGGTGAGGATACGGTTACCGCAGACACTAACCATAGTTTCAACGGCACCACCTGACGAATCCACCCAGTCTGAGTCTCCTATAGATTCATCAGCGTTTTTTGATTATTATTCAGGGGAAACGCCGGCCAAAGACCCCCAATGTATGTACTCACAAGTATGTGAGAAGGTTTAGATAAAGATTGATAGGCAGACTCCCACTAGACCCATCCCGTTGCTAATCGCTCTCAGATTCTTCTTTATTTATAGAGCACAAAAGCATCAGAGCTCACCGATGTGGGACAATAGCGCGTTTCTTAAAGAGTTAAAAGTCAAAAAGAAGCGGTTAAAGTTTCAATGTACCAGATTATAAACCAAACCGAAATTAATCCAAAATCAAAACTCAAAACCATATCTTCTTCTTCATTTTTAAACCCGAACACTACACAGACAGAGAGAGAGATCTCTTTGTCAAAATGATGATTCTCCGATGTCGATCCTTGACGATAAATTTCTCTCCTTTAACCTTACAATCTCACAAATTTCACACGACCCATCTCTTCCGTAATCGAAATTTCATCAAATTTATCCCCAAAATCGCTACTAATTTGGAAGAATTGTTAAACCAGATTATTCTACCGGATAATTCTAATCCGCGGTTAGCAATGTACCAGAGACCAGTGGAAGGTTATACTACAGAATTTTGCAACATGTCAAAAAGATTCATGGACAACATTCACCGGTTTATTTCCGGTTTACATCCCCAATTACAATACATGGTAAACCAATCCGATCAAACCACGGTTCAGGAAGCTAATTTGATTGAAAAGCAACTGAAGTAATCGGTTTTGTTATTGACAGTGGAAGTTGCGCTAATTTGATTTCTGAAGAAGTTGTGGATAAGTTAGCATTGCGTTGTGAGTCTCATCCCAATCCATATAGCCTAGCATGGTTTAAATCGTAGCGAAAAAAATCGAGTTTCTAAGCAAGTTTTGGTGAAATTTTCGATTGGTCCAACCTATCAAAGACCAAGTATTTTGTGATGTGGTACCTATGAGTATCTCGCATTTACTTTTCGGTCGTCCATGGCAGTTTGATCGACATGTATAACATGACGGTTTCACTAACACTTACACATTCGATTTCCAAGGAACAAAAATCACTTTACTTCCTAAATTGAACTCTAGCATTTGATGGACTCTGCTTGGAAGATGTGAGTTTATGGTTATGGGGAAGTTGGACTTGTTACTATGTTCAAAAAATATTATGTGATCTATCTTAGATTTTACTTTTGGCTACTTTAAAAATATTTAGATTTATTTTCAGTAGTGTCATCTAAAAAAAGGTTTTGTAGTCTTTTTTTCTTCCAGATTTTGTAATTTGTTTAGATTCTATGTGGATCCTTTAAAGAATATTTCCTTTCTATATGATCTTATCATTATCTCTTTTTAAGAATCAATTAAATTAGCTTTAAGTAAATTTAACTTTTATTGGTTATAATTTGATGGATGATTGATATTAAACCTAATAAAACCCTAATAAGGAACAAAACCCTCTCTACCTATAAATATGCAACTTTAGATTATCATAAACATATTCTAAAGTTAGATAACCATGAAGAACAAATTGAATTCAAAGGGAGAATTATCAAACACCTACCTAAAAGATTAGAACTTTGTTCTTCATTCCGGATTAGTTTAGAAAGACCTATGCACTAGCTACAATGAATAGAGGTATTTCGCTGACTTTCTTTTGTAACCATGTTGTTTATAATATATTAGGATTTTAGTGAATCAGTGAATTAAAATTTATTTCCTAAGCTTTGTATACATCAAAAGTTAAAACTTAAAAGCATGTAAAATTTATAGGTCTAGATTTTATAATTTTGCAGTATACTTTAGATTTTGTTTTCAATCACTTACATATATGGAACTTAACTGTATATCTATGATATATAATTTTTTAAAAAATATTAGATTAAAATAACATTAAATTAAATTCTTGTCTAGAAATTGAAAAACATCATTTTAATGAAACTGAAAAACATCTAAAACTAGGGAGATGCAAATTTATAAGCGATATTCCGGTTTTAACCTCATTGTTTTAGGGGATGTATTGGATTGAGTATTTGATGGGATTTGATTTTTAATGAGTTTTTAGAAAATTTTGATGAATTAGGGAAGTAGTTGTGATTTTTTCTGCAATTCCACTTAAAACCATTTGAACCATTTGATTTGAAGTGATTTGAGTCTTTGTATTTTTAACAAGGAAATTCCACTAAAACACCTGAATATATATTTTAAAATCACCATTTCAATAACACTGAATTGTTTAAGACTTTTTAAAATTCTAGTTTCAATAACATGAGATTTCAGATTTTAATACAAATCACATGTATTAATTGGAGAAATAATTTTTTTAAAGTATTAACGAATGACAGAGAACACTTTTTAACAATTTTTTTAATATGTGTGAAAAATGTGAGAATGACACAAATTTTTTAATATGTGTGAAAAATGTGAAAATGACACTTTTGCTAAACAGAGGGAGTATTCTATGCAATTCTATTTCTAGTTTCTAAAAAATTCATCAAACTATTTTAAACATTCTAAAATCATTTGAAATACTTAAGTTAAGTACTTTAAAATTACTTTTATCAAATACATAATATTAATTATAAAAAAAACTCAACGATCGATCCGGAAGACAATCTTGGTCAGGTTTCAAAACATTGATATGCATGTATGAACGTGTGTTATGGTGCAAAACTAGTGAGAATATCTTTTAAAATTAATCTTTATCGTCGACGAAAATTAAAGATTGATTTAGAAAATTAAATATTTCAAATTATTACATTAGCTAGTGACCACGTTTACGTATATATGTCATTGTATCGTGGCACGATTATTATAAGGTAAGTAAATCGTGGCACTGGTTAATGTTTCTTTTTCAACGTTAAAGATTTTTAACTGTCTTATAAATTTTCAGGAAACAAATCGCAAATTTGTTACCAAAATCATCAAAATCAAATCAATTCAAATCACCAAAAAAAATTGAGCTAATTCGAATTCGATTAATATAAACTCAGGCCAATCGAATTCTATTCATTCATCATCATCATCTCCTTATAGCTATTTTCGGTAATTTTTCTCTAACCATTGTTTCTTCAAAAATTTTGTTTTGAACGAAATGACATGGTGATATGTTCATGCATGTTTTTGGAATTTTGAGTTTCATTTCCGTAAAAAAATTTTAATAACGTTTCCTTATGAAAATTAATTTTTGGTTAGGTTTGTTTTGATGAGTCTTGGAATGATTGTAAAGGATTACAACAATAAGGTGGTTCATAGGGAGTTATCAAATGTTGGTTCATTGAGCAATGGTAATAATGGTTGTGATGAGGAGAAACTTTTAGGAGCAAATGTTTTGGTGAATGGTAGTAGTAATGGTTGTTATAACACCGCTTCAACCTTGCAGCCGCTTAAATTCAAGCCCCGCAAGGTTTTCGCGGTTCGCAAATTCCCACCTGGTTGTGGATCTATGGTCACCCGCCTCAGGTCCAGAATGGCTTCTGGACCCGAGGTCGGGTTTTTATCTAAAGATGGAGAAAACTTGGGACATGGAGAAGATCAGATTGGTAATGATATGGATGTTGCGGTGACCGAGGAACCGGTGAAAGAGCAATGTGATGAGTTGATGATGTCTAAGCCAGAGGATGTTAATCTTGTGGTTAAGCCAATGGAGCCATTGGAATCAGAACGGATTCGTGTAGCGGGTGCAAGAAAGGCGAAGAAAGCGGTTGATGCAACTTTGAAGCCTACCAAAATGAGGAAGAAAAGTGAGAGTAACTTATGTTCAAATGGTGGTGAAAGTTGTCGGGGCAAAGTTAAGGAAACGCTACGGGTTTTCTACAGAACTTGTAGAAAACTATTGCAGGAGGAAGAAGCAAAGCTTAATAAAGAGAAAAATTTTAGAGTCGATTTCAAGGCTTCCAATATTCTCAAAAGCCAAGGGAAGTTTCTCAATGTTGGTGTTCAGATAATGGGAAGTGTGCCTGGTGTTGAAGTTGGTGATGAGTTTCAGTTTAGGATGGAGTTGAACATTCTTGGTATGCATAGACCGAGTCAAAGCGGTATTGATTACATGAGAGTCGGTACAGAAATACTCGCGACTAGTATAGTATGCTCTGGATGGTATGATGATGAGCTCGATAACTCGGATGTCTTGACCTATACAGGTCAAGGCGGAAATATTGTGAAAATAACCAAAGAGAAAAAAGAACCTATGGACCAACGGTTAGTAACGGGGAACCTCGCGTTAGCGAATAGTATGACCAAGAGGAACCCCGTGCGCGTCATAAAAGGCCACAAAAAGGCGGTTAAGGAATCTTCGGGTGATGCTAAAAGTAGGTATGTTTATGATGGACTATATGTTGTTGAAGAGTTTTGGAAAGAAACCGGATCTCACGGCAAGCTTGTATTTAAGTTTAAGCTTAGGCGAATACCGGGACAACCTGAGCTTTCATGGAAAGTGGTTACGAAATCAAAGAAGTTGGAATGCCGTCAAGGTGTTTGCAAACTCGACATTTCGGAAGGGAAAGAGAGGTTACCAATTTGCAATGTGAATGAAATTGACGACGAAAAACCGCCCTCCTTCATCTACACGACTAAAATGATATATCCGGATTGGTTGAGACGAAATCCTCCCAAGGCGTGTGGTTGCACTACACGCTGCACGGAGGCTAGAAACTGCGCTTGCGTTGCGAAAAACGGAGGAGAAATACCGTACAATTACGATGGAGCGATAGTTGAAAGAAAGAATTTAATCTACGAGTGTGGACCACTCTGCAAATGCCCTGCTTCTTGCTACCTAAGAGTCTCACAGCGCGGGATTAAGTTCCAGCTTGAGATCTTTAAAACCGAGTCAAGAGGTTGGGGATTGAGATCGCTTTGCTCAATCCCTTCCGGTAGCTTCATATGCGAATACGCAGGTGAACTTTTAGAGGATAAAGAAGCGGAAAAAAGAACAGGGAACGACGAGTATCTCTTTGACATTGGAAACAATTACGATAGTACTTTAGCGGATGGGATACCGCAAGGACATGCCACGGAAGAAGAAGATGATGAGGCGAGCGGATTCACCATCGATGCTAGAGTGAAAGGGAATGTAGGGAGGTTTATAAACCATAGCTGTTCGCCAAATCTGTACGCGCAAGACGTGTTGTATGATCATGAAGACATTAGAATCCCTCATGTGATGTTCTTTGCATTGGACAATATACCTCCACTTCAAGAACTCTGTTACGACTACAACTACAAGGTTGATCAGGTACGCGATTCTAACGGTAATATCAAGAAGAAAAATTGTTACTGCGGTTCAAATGAATGTACTGGTAGGCTCTATTGATCGATTTCGCCTCGAACATTTTCCCATGTTTTTCATTGAGATTATGTTTTATGTTACATTTTGAATGTTGTACTAATGCGACATTTAGTGTTACATTTTAGACTTAAAAAGTTGAATTTAGTTTGAAAACCATGTCTCTTTGTTATATTCTTTACATGTCTAAATAACATTTTCAAAAAATGTATAAACTTGGTGAATATTTTTGAAAGCTAAAAAGATAGCGGAATCACGTTTTCAAAACGTAAATGGTATATCACATATCAGCATTGTGTTATGGACGAAGAATGCTTAATGATGAGGTCTTTGGTTGCTCATACTGATTACATCTATACCAAAAAACCGAAGAAAAATCTTTGATATATATGTTGAAGTATATAGTTACTATGCTCGATAATTTACTCCTAACAAACTATTGTTAAAAGTTTCTCATGTATGTCATCGGTCCTAAAGTAGTATTTTATCTCATTATAGATCATCAAGAAATTTATCATATACCATTTGCATTACATCAATTATCGACTTTGGATTATAAATGTTATAGCTATATTTTTTTTAGCATATATATGCATGTCCTAATCTTGTGACAATCAAAAGTGAGACAAAAAAACAATTCAATTTATCAACAATACAATAATTTTTAAATATCACATTTTTAAAAAAATATATACGACCAAATTTACACTAAATGTTATACGCTCAACACTTAAAATCTTCAAAAATTAACTTAAAAGTATTTGCCCAAAATTTATATTTTCAAATTTCTTAAAACTAACTTAAAATATAAACCGGAAATTAACATTTTGGTTTAAAATTTTTTTTGAAGAACATATAAACTAATATAATTTTAACGAAAATTGGCAAAAAGTTGTGGGATGGGAGGGTGGCGAGGATACGGTTAACCGTAGAGACTAACCATAGTTTCAACGGTACCACCTGACAATTCCACCCAGTCCGAGTCTCCTATGGTTTCATCAGCGTTTTTTAATTATTATTCGGGGGAAACGCCGGCCAAAGACCCCCAGTGTATAATCCCACAACTATGTGAGTGTTTAGGGTTTAGTCATATTGATAGGCAGACTCCCACTAGACCCCATCCCGTTGTTCAAAACTCTCAGAATCTTCTTTATTTATAGAGCAAGAAACCAACAGAGCTCACCGATGTGGGACAATAGCGCGTTTCTTAAAGAGTTAAAAGTCAAGAAGCGGTTAAAGTTTCAATGTACCAGATTATAAACCAAACCATAATAAACCGAAATTAATCCAAAATCAAACTCAAAACCAAACCCGAACACTACGCAGACATAGAGAGAGAGATCTCTTTGTCAAAATGATGATTCTCCGATGTCGATCCTTGACGATAAAATCTCTCTCCGTTCGATTACAGATTCTTCCGGGCTCCAGCATCGTAATCGGACCTTTCGCTGGTTACTCTCAAATCAAAGAAGTCGAATTCGTAAAGAGCAGTGGTCGTGCTAGAGACTGTCCTAAAGATGATCTTCCTGAGATTGCGATTCTTGATCGCTCGAATGTCGGAAAATCTTGGCTTATCAATTATTTGGTTCGTAAGAAGGAAGTTGCTCTCACTTTGTGACTAATCTCAGGCTCAAAGTAATGAAAAGCTTTGCATTGTTTACTTCAGATTAGAGTTCAAAGAATAGTATACCAAAGGGGAGAGAGGATTCCAGGATTTCAAAGCTTCAAAGCCAAGGCAAATAATAGTAAAAATTTCTGGCAGATTCCTCAAGTGACCCAATAAAAAGATGTTATTGCTAATTGTACAATTCCAATAACAAATAGAAGATCCTTAACTTAAAATTTCAAAAACAAAAAAAACTCTTTAAGAAACAAGAGAGAACACTAAAAGAAGAGATGTGAAGTGTCCTAAAAAGAAGACAAAAACAAAGAGCAAAGGATTCTTCTTCTAACTTCTTAACGGCTCAGCTTCCTACTCTTTTTCAGTCTTTCTCGCCTTTCTTCTTCTGCGATCTTCCGTGCTTCCTCTTCATCTTCTTTCCTTGCGATTTTCGCACTGCATTTACCAAACTCAATATGAGTCATCCTTAAGGAACATACAAGCAACAAATGAATCAAGTTCTGAAATCAAAATATTCATATACCTTCGTCTTTCTTCCTTCATAATATCCTCAAAATTTGCTTCCATGTTCCGGTCATCATCATCGCATCCAGCAAAACGATCAGTCCTGAGGTTGACCACATAAAACCCGTAAGTGTTTTCTTCCCTTCCAACAAATGTAATGCATTTGAGAGTAGGAGGAAAGTTTGAAAAAGCTGTACCTAAACATTTTTCTAATCATGTCCAATGCCTCATCATCCTCTGACATTCTTACAGGCTTCTTCTTCTTCATCATAATTCTCCGGTCACCATCTATATCATGCGGTGGAGGTCTCTTGAGACCCGGTTTACTCATCATCTGTTCAAGTTATTATTCGACAAATTAATGCCTTGCCTAGTTTTGGTTTAAGGAATGGCATAAGAGAGGTGTGAAAAAATCATGATACCTGGTGTTTCGAGGTAGGTGCTGATTGTTTTGAGATCACTCGGGACATGGCAGGGTCACGGGAAACCTTCCTCTGTTCTAATGCCCGTTGCCTAGGATCAGATGACATTGGCCTTGATGAGGAAGGTCTCTGCGCACTTTGAAGAGAACTCTTCCCCACCGAGACAGAGGGCCTTCTTTCCAATGAAGCCTTAGACGGCAAAGGTCTTGCCGTGGACGCTGGCCTACCAGGACCGGCTCCATTGCTGCTGCTCATCTGTCTCCTATTATCCACTGGAACTTTTGCAGGAGCTGATCTTTGCGAATCTGATCTGGAATATGACTGGCCATTCCGGTTAGCTGATTGGCCATTCATCATGGAACCTGCTGGCCTCATGGGTGCTTGACGGTTTGTCAAGGAACCTGGTCTTTGGCTGCCCGAGGGGGCCGCCCTTTGCTGCATTTGGCTACCAGAGGAAGCCGGCCTTGAATTCATTTGGCTGCCCGAGGAAGCCGGCCTTGAATTCATTTGGCTGCCCGAGGAAGCAGGTCTCCCGGAGACAGATCTCGACTGCATTTGACTGCCCAAGGAAGCTGGTCTTGAATTTTGCATCTGGCTGCCAGCCGGTCTTGAATTATTCATTTGACTGCCAGAGGAAGACGGTCTTGAATGCCCATTTGCTGAAACGGGTCTCTTCTCCTCGCGAGGGGGGCCATGAGCAGTTCTACCATCCATACCTGATGATTGTCTAGGCCTCGCTGACAGTTGAGCAGATCGACCCTCTTGAACATCAGCAAAAAACCTGTATAAGTTATCTCCATGAAAATGGTATGCTTAAAAGACCACAAATGTCAAACAGAGCTTTTCAGTAGACAGAACATACCAGAATTAGGAAAGGAACCACTTCGAGACAGAGGTTCCTTCTTTGGAACAGGAAGCTCTGCATCATCGGATAACAAGAAAGAATAGTCTCTTGTATCTTTAAGAGCCTCCACTTTCCTTCTCACCTCATTCACAACTTTAGGCCGCTTCTCACGTGACACATTCTTAGGGGCTGAACTGCTCGATGGAACCGGTCTTTTCATCTGCAAACCACAAACAGAGTCCAATTTAGACGACATAATGTGAAGAGAAGCAAAAAAAGGATTCGAGATACATACAGTTTGGTTTGAATTCGGCATTTTAGCAGTCCGTATCTCGTTTTCTAGCAAGGATTTGCTTTCTTGTATAACCCTTGAGGAAATCACAGGCCTCGAAGGACCAAAGAAGGAACCAAAGCTGCAAAAAAACACACAATTTTTGCCTCAAATCAAAAAAACACATTCAAGTATATTGTAATAGCAAAGAAGAAAAAGGTGATTAGTAGCTAACACATACTCGTTATAAGGGAGTTTTCTTCTTCTCTCTTGAGAAGATTGAGCATTAGCAGTTGCTTTGCCCATGTTCTTCCTTATTGAATCCTTCAACTTTTGACGTAATTGAAGATATTCCAATTCTTCCTTTGGGGGTTCTTCTTCTTCTTCTTCATACTCATCTTCATACCCTTGCTCCAATCCATCATCTTCACCACTGTAATAATCATCATATCCAGTTTCCTCATCAAGATCCTGCAATTGAATTATCGAATCGTGTAAGGATCTAGCTTTAAATCGAATTCGACAAAAAAAAAACAAAAAGATTCTTACTTCTTCATAGCCATGCATCTTTTCTGGAAATTAACCTACCGATTAGCAACTCCCTGCAAACAAAAGATGTTCTTGACATAAGAAATCGCCATAGACCCCAAAAAAAAAAACCAAATTGTGATAAGGAAAAAAAGAGAGAAAAGAGCTGATTTTTCAATCGGATCTAACAAATTTTCAGATGAATTCGATGCAAAGAACGAGTTTCATCACAAATCGATTAAGGAAGAATCGAGATCGAACTTTTTACCAGCATCAAGAAAATTCGATTTGACACCAATCGTTTCCAGAAAATATAAAAAAAATCACCAGATCTGAGATCTGATCAACAAATTCAACGAAAAAAACACCAAAAATCGACGGATCTAAACGAAAATTCAAACAAACATACCTGAAATCGACCTAAAATCGATGAAATCCGATGAAAAGACGCGAAAATCGATGAGATCTGACCGATTCTTGAGGGGGAAAAAAGGGATCGATTCAAAGCGGCGAGAGAAGGAAAGATAAGTGAAGATCTGCGAGAAGAGAGAAAGAGATAAAAAGAGATTTGAGAAGAAGAAGAAGAGGCGAGAGACGATGTGTGTGTCATTGGGCTTATTAGGTTTTCGGAGGAATAAAAAGGAAAACAAAGGAAACCGAAGGACCCAGAAACAATTAGGGCTGTTGCTAATATGCGCCATGTTGCGTTCCGAGCCAATCCTTTCTCGCTCCCATACATATCTCTTATTCCATTATACTATTCTCTCTCTCTTCCTTAAATGGTGATAAATATTATTATATATTTAATCGATTTTTTTTCCTTAATTTAGAATTTTTGTTTGGTTGGTAAGAACCAAAAAATAAAAAAATATTTGTTTCCTTTTTGTTTTTTTTGGTTAAAAAAAAGAATTGAGTAAAAATTGAGATTTAGAGGGCTTTTTAATTTAAGAGCAGCTCTTTATCATACAGCCCAAGGCCCAAACTCGTTACGTTTAGTTACCACTAACTTATATTTGCGAAACATTATCTTTCTTTAGTTTGTCTCTTCGGCTTTTGGTCTTTGCTTTTATTTACTTTGAGATAGAGAATAAATCTTGGACTTGTCACTTGTTAGTATAATGATATGAACTTTTAAATATGGCCGTGTGCACCATTATTGCATCCCTTTAGTGGAACGCACCATCACTATCAAAAATACATATACTTTCCTAATACCTTTCTTTGTTTTTTCTATTAATTTTCACGTTTTGAAGTTTGTTTCTATGTAACGTTTTGAATTATGAACGTTTAAGTGATGAATAAAAGAATACTATGCAACACTTAGGACGTTGTATTTCTTTTTATATGTAGAAAATGAGATTGCTTCACATTTTTACGATTTTGTTTGTTTGGTAAACCATGTCATCATATACAAACGTTTGTGTATAGCATATGCGACTACAAATCTACTTAGCACATTTTGTGATACACATAAAAGAATGATTAATTTGTAATATGATGCACCTGGTGCGTAACACAAAGGACACTTAAAAAGAATATTTTTTAGGGAGAAAGTGATGTAACGATCATGGTAGTGTATTGTTATAAAATAAAAGTCTATAAGAGACGGAAAGAAAGACAAATTCCGCCGTTAAAATGATTTCCTCAAATCCTTAATTATTCTCATATCAATCATCTTAGTATGGCCTTTCTTTATAAACAATTCTTTGATTTAATTTTCTCGTTAAGAAAACATTTTGTTGACCATCGAGAATTTTTGTATCATTCGATTCGAATTTAATTATTGTTTTGTAGCCGCTAAAAGGCTAACATCCTCCCATCTTTTCGTACGTTTTGAGTATTTATAATGTAACACCCATTATGAAGAAGTACACGTTGGATATATGTATATATGCTTTAAAGTTTCACTTTAGACAATTTTTATTATAAAGCAAATCAAAGTTCTTGAAAAATTTAAGTAAGTAAATGAAAAGCAATGAAAATTCATATGAACATATGTTAAACATTTTAAAACCTTACAAGTTTACGACAACCAAAGTGGAAGAGCTCTATTCAAAACATAATTCTTTTCAAATTATCATCATACATTTAGCATTGGTTTTTTCTCATTCTTATAAGATTTTCTTTAAAAATATACTAACAACTAAAAGCTAACCATCTCAAAACATATGAAAATGACGAATTAGCCGTCGATGATTAATAAATATCAGAAATAAAGAATCTATGATACTATATTTTAATATTCATTTTATTATATTTGTCAAATTATTAATGTTATTTGAACGTTATAAAATAACTTATCATTTGGAATTTTGACCAAGCTTCATTATGCACCACCACTCTATTTGTTTTGTATCAAATTATTACACAATTTCTAAAGCCTAATCAAAGGAAAATATATTATATATAACGAAAAAACAGAGAGATAAAAATAATTAAAATCTTGCATTTTCGAAGCCATGCAAGTCGCTGACTCTGTTCATATGTTTCCTCATCGTCGCCACTTTAGCTAACCTCTCCGCCGCTTTCCATCCCGACGTCGGAGTAAGAGCCTCCAAACTCTCTAGTGACGCCACGTGTCTTCCTCTCAAGCCCTCAAGCTCTGCGTCTATAACGCGCAAGCACGTGTCACTCGAGCTCAAGCCGTACTGCACCAGCAAGGCTCGAGCTGACGTAAGCAATCTCTGAGCTCCTGTGTAATTGTTCCGCTCTATTAGCCGCCGAGACTCAGCCACGGCTCGCGTGCTGACGTGGAAGTTTCTCAGCCGTGAGATGTTAGTATTGGACGATGATCGTACGGCTAGAGGGTAAGGAACCAGAAGCGCACGATCTTCCGAATTTCTCATTTCTTGGGTCGTAGGGTCCACGTAACGAGATCGGACGGTCATGATCCTGTGGGACCTACTCGCGGAGGAAGAAGAATCAACCGGCGATTTGATTTCCACCAGCAAAGCTCTCTCTTCCTCGGCGTACATATCACCTAACCGGATCGAACCGGTTCCAAGCCAAGCGGGTCGACCCGAAAGAGAGTAAACTGAAGTAATCTCACCCAGACCCGACCCGGAAACTAAACCGAGTTCTAAACCGAGATCTTGTACAGACAAACTCAAATAACCGTTTATGGTTCTCGCAAACGCGTCCTCTTTAAACGCGCCAAGCCATATGGTGTGCGCGGGGATTTTAGAATGGGCCTGGTGGGCCTGACGGTGGTCCGTTAAAACGAACACGGTGCCGAATGGGTTTTTCTGCCGGCGATCTTCCAACACTTTAACCGCTTTCTTCAACGCGTCGTTCGCGCTCATTCCTTCGCCGGAACAAGAGATTCCGGCGCCGGGAACGGAGATTATATCCACGAGTTGCCTGGCGGATCTTCTCCCGTTCGCTGTCATCCTCCGTAACGGCAATAACCGTTTCGAGCTCGACGAAAACGCGACGATCGACAAACGATCCGTCTCTTTGAGATTCGAAATCACGAGCCTCATCGTTCGCTTCATCGATTCCAGTTTCCCTCCAGAATTTTTCCCGCCAAGGTCTAAAACGGTTACAAGATCCACCGGCGGTCTTCGAGCCGCTCCACGCGCCGTCGGGAACGGCGGTGATTTTACCTTCATGACGACGGAGTAAGTCACGTAGCCTTTTCCCGTCGCGATGATCGCCGATTCCGGCGAGAGCTTAACCTCCACGTTTCTCGAGGAAGGATCAGTCATTAGCTTCGCCGTTATAGGCGACGGCGTATTAACGGAAAATCCACTGAACTCGCCGTCTTCGTTTTCGTCGGATTCGAGTATGGTGTGGAAACAGGCGGGAGAAATCGGAGATGAAATCAAAGGCTCGTCGTCGTTGTAGACTCTCAACGATTTGATGTTCCTAAGACCGGTTTGAGAATCCGGTTTAGCGTAATTGCGAATCTCAGGTAACAGAGAAGAACCGCAAACCGGACAAGAGGCGAGCCGGCTATGATCTGCGGCGGCGCGTGAGGCAACGCAGGGAAAATGAAACGTGTGTGAACATTCCGCCGTGAAAATCGCCGTACCTTGACCTGATTTGGCACTCTGTAAACAGATTCCACATTTGTTGCTACTCTGCTTAAAAGGATCAAAAATCAAACAATTTAGCTGAGATCAAATGAATACAAGCAGAAAATTTTCAAATTGATAAATAAAGTTTTGTACTTTGGTGAATCGGAGTTTGGATTTGAGGAGGGAGAAGCTCGCCGGAGAAGAAAGGAGACTGCTTTTTCTCGTCGGCGTCGTGATTGGAGTTGTTTCGGAGGTGGTGGTGGTGGTGGTGGTTCTGCACTTAAGCTTCGGAGTTCCAGGAAGAGACGGAGATGGAGAAGCAGTGGCGACGGCAGTGGAGGTTGAAGTCCGACAACGGAGGCTGTAGGTGGCGGAAACGGAACGAGGCGTGGTGGGTGTCGAGAAAAAGCCGAATTTAGAAATGGGTTTGTGGCGGAAACGATGATTCTCCGGTGAATCAACAACAACTCCGTCGTCGTCGGCGGCGGCGGCGTTGTCATCGTTTTGGTTTCTTCTCTCTTTGGGAATGGAAGTGCAAAAGGCTCTTCTCCAGCCGTTTATCATCTTTTACTTCTTTCTTCTTCTTCAACCTCGTGACTCGTGCTCTCTCTGTGTTAGTGACTGATAGATTCTTCTCTGAGAAAGTCTTTTGAGATGGAAATGGTAAAAATTTGAGATGCAGAGAAAGAGATTGTGGAAGAGCTGAAATATAAAAAGGAACCCTTTTTCAATTATAGTGGAATTTTTGGTTATTGGAATTAATTTATTACTTATTTTTTTGTAATAAAGCTGTAAATTTTTGACAAGTTACTCATTTCTAATTGCTTTTATTTCTCCTGGTTAATTATAGTTAAATGATTGATATTGGCACTACTAATTTTTATAAACATATAACTTATGGGCTACATGCTATATTATTGCCTAGTGATATTAACCTTTTTAATAGATAAACCTTGGTTAGCACTTGATTTTATTGACATTTGTGTGATGTTTAAGTGTCGTAAAAGTTAAATGTACATACTTGGTCACTAGGATTCATTTTCAACTGTGGTTGGAAGTCTCTTTTCCAAAAGGTCTAAAAATCGATTTGGTCATTATATTAATTGGACATTATCATCACTTCCAAGTGTTGCGGCAATTTTCCACTTTCGAATTATCTTTTTATTGTGAATTTGGTCCACATTTACTAACAGAAATTTATCTTCCAAAATGTTTAAAACCCCTTCGTTGCTGTGATTAATAGTACATTTGTTAAGAGACGTGAAATTATTCCAGCGTTATTAACGTTATACATTAATAAACTAAAATAATAATGAGATTAAAATTAAAATTCTGTTTAGAAATTTATAGTTAAAAATGTAAAATGATATTTACTTTAAAACAAAATTAAAATTTTAAAACGTCTTTTTTGGGAAAGGTTACATATTTTGGATGATGGGCATGTACAATCCTCTACAAATTAGTAGAGTAATTGTTGATTGACCATTTCATGTGTAACACTATTGAATCTTTGACATAATTTAATGTATATAGTAGATGATAAAATGAGTATGATTGAGTTAATACAATTCAGTGAAAGCGCAAATGCATAATGCATAGATATTCGATTATTGGATCTATGGAAGTGAGCCATTTCATTTGTTTATATATCGATACATGTAAAACATTTAATGCTCGAATCAAGTCTTGATCCGATCAGCCACCGATGAATATAAAAAAAAAAATATTACCAACTACATTTGTTCAGATATTTATTGCTAACTATAATGCTGAAATTCATGAAGTTTCTGTAATGTAATAAACGGTATAGGTTCTGTAATGTCATCAACTCGTAAAAGTTATGAATGGTTTTATTTTTCACTTGTGATGACACAAACTAATGTTACAATGTTTGCTTAATGGTTTATAAAGATAAACTATTGTTACAAAGTTTCTAAAAGCACGTAAGTGTTACTATCAATTATCAAACCACAAATAAAAACAAAAGTCGACCTACTACTATAAAAAATCAATGCTATATAGTAATAAAAAAAAGTGATCGGCGAAAAAACAAAAGAAGATAACGAAGCATCAATAAATGTTGTATTGATAGTGAATGGCATTGAGGATAGGACGAAGATCCCTAGAACAATTTATTACAGAGATGCCAAAAAAAAGATCATAGCTAGTCTCTGTACTCTGTACGTTTTTTTTGTTATTGTTGTAATGGGTCGGTCCATTTTTAAAAAATTTATCTCTATCATTTTCAAATATTTATTGCTACTTCTCTTCTCACTTTTTCTCCATTTTTTGTTGGCTCTTTTGTTACAGCTTTTAACGTACATTTGCATGCATGCCCACCTACGTGTTTGGCTATTTTGTAGTATGTTCGAGGACCAGTGTTTATATATTTACAATGAACGTAAATACTCAAAAAGATTAAATCATTCGAGTCACTAGGAGTATAAACGGAAAGTTATTAAGTCACTAATCACACTTTACAAAACATGCGGATCATATGATATGGTGCGTGGAATGTTTTATATAAACAATACGAGAGTTAAGATTTTATTAATGATGTTCCCATATACGTTGAAACATACTACAACATCTTGTTTATACCAAAATATGTATAATCTATTATCTTATGTTAGTGATTTAAACGTCACGGGTCAGTTTTTTTGTGTGGAAGAAAACCAAATATCTTGGTAAGAAAAGACCAATCTTATATATAGGTATCCTTAGCTACAAAATCTGAAAATACTCAAAGAAGCCAAATATGTGTATAAGCCAAAATATTCACATTCATTTTTCTTTCGTTTTTGACAAACACAAATTCATTATTTTGCTCCGATGTTTGTCATATAGTTTTGCTAAATTCAAGTAATTAAACAAAACCAATTTACTGATCATAAAAGATATATAAACAATAGTTAAAAGTAGAAACAAAGTTCATTTTCCACTATGAATCTTAAGTTTCTTTCAATTTTTAGAATCAAAGGATATGGCCACTACTTTCCATTACTCTTGGGACCAATATTCTTCTAAATCCACTTACACGAAGAGAAATTATAACACACACAACCCTAACATTTGGTATCGTAACTATTCAATGGATCCCTCACACTTTTTACTAAAACATAAAACCATGAAGGATTGTGATACAATATGATCCACAAAAAACTAACAACTAAATGCTTTGGTTGAATCTAAATTTTTATGGATGATATTTTAGATTTTCACTTTTACAAACTTAGAGTTGACATAAGAATCTAGAAAATCTAATCTAATTATGGGGGGAAAATAACTGGTTTGTATGAATGAAAAGCACTAACAAGACATTCAACTGTGCTTTGATATAATTGTTCTCAGGAATAGCAAAACAATCAAATTAGAAACACAAAGTCAATAACTAAGTGCACTTGCCACAAACTCACTTAGAAGTGCAATGTTTATGCAAACCACTTTCTCTTGTTGATATGACTAATTGACATTGATATCAATATATTTATATATATATAAATCTCTAATCTTTCTCACACACGAAAAAACACATTTGTTAAATTACATATGCTTCCAACTCATAACCAATTGACGATAAATTGAGAGACTTATATCACATACATATTACTTAGGATCCTTTCCAATTCACGATGTGAGATATTTATTAGCAATGACACTAGTTTATGTAATTATTACGGCATGTTGATCAAATTTTAAATCAACAAAAATCAAATTATCACTTTTAAATTTACCCTACTTATAGATGTAAAAATTCTATAAAAGAAAATGATGTGGATAAACTTTGGGGCACTAAAAGACCATATATAAGAGAAATGGTAGGTCAAAACCAAGACATTTAGTTCAAACATTGCTTTCAATGAAAGTTTTTCTTAATAGCTTATTAACTTTTGTAAGAAAGTTGTAGAAGATAAATCATTGGGATTAGTCTAAAGCTAATCCAGAATTAAACACTTTCTTCTTTTATAAATAAGAAAAATCATGATTTGAGATTCCACTTTGTGTGACAAAAGGCTCTTTAGTCTTTACTATTATATACAGGATTACCCATTAAGAACAAATCTTTTATCCTAATCATATCACTTAAAGAGACCTTTTTTGTACAAACTATAAACAAATCAAAGTTTTGCATAATTAGAGAGAAAGAAAAAGCAGGGCCTTCTTCAATCTTCATGACATAAATTTGACAGCAAGCAAAACAAAAACACTTAAGTCTTTTGAGAATCAGAGTAGAACACACACATAATAAGAGCAATGTATTTTTTGTTCTGAACAAAGCACATACAAATGGTAAAAGACTAAATAAAAGAGTTTTCAAACACATCAGGAAATAGGACTTGAAACATTGGAACTGTGCATAGTGTTTTGTCTTGAGCCTTCTTTGTCTTCAAGCCCGGAGAGGGATTCGATCTTTGTTCTTCGATTTCTCCATTGCCCCTGGAGCTGCGACAAAGCAAATCAACAAGAAGCTGAGCTATTGAGTTTGAAGTTAGATTCAGGGGAAATATGTTGGCAATAGAAACAGCTTACCTAAGCCTATAGAATCAGAGCCCTTCATGATCTTCAGTTTACGACATGTTTCAGTAAATATCCTGCGAATAGGTTTCAACAAGGATTCAACTTTCAGTAGAATGAACGAATCAACTTCAAAGTATCTTTATATCTGATGTTCGGTCCATACGAGAAAAACTCATAAAACAAAGAAAGTTGAGTTCAAGAGGAGCTTACTCCCACGGGACATCTCCAACGAGCATCCAGTCACCGTCTTTGTCTTCATAGGTAAGCACAAATTCCGATCCATGAAGAAGATCCTTCAATTTGACCTCGCTCATTCTTTCCCTCCCTTGAGCTCCATGAAGTCCACATTGACCTGAGATCACAGACAAAACGCAAACTCACTTCGTTTTACTTATCTTTTCGCAACATAACCGAAGATTTGCTTAAATGCATTAGAAAGTCCTCACCAAGAGTGAAACAGCTGAACATTTTCTCAAGCGCAGAAGACAACTGTTTGTAGGAAGTGTAAGTTCTCAAGTCGACCTTTCTCAGATAAGGAGCACCATCCATGCTCACCTTTACAAACAGAGCACCAAGACCAGGTTTCCCATCAACCTCATCAGTGTTCTTCGAAGTAGAAGAAGCCATCGTGTTCTTCCGGTAGGATCTAATCGGAGGCCAACCAACAACCTGCGCCCTGCAAACAACAGACAGATCACTAAAAAACTTCGGTTTCGAGTCATAAAAGAAAACAGAACAACTCATATTTTACACACTTGGCAGCGGGTGCATTGTTCGAGCCACTCTTTCTTTCCTCTTGAATACTTTTCTTGACATCCTTACTGGTATTAGCTGTAGTTTTCGGCGACAACATCAAGTTGATTCCTCCTGGTCTAACAGATCCTTTCACGCCCGGAAACTCATCCCAAGTGTCAGAGAATCCTCTTTTGTTTCCAGAAACAACATTCTTGTGCCCTGTAGTAGTAACAGAAGCATGGTCTTTACAAGGGAGCAGCGGGAAGAGAAGCTTCTCATCAGGCGTTCTCGGGCTAAGCAAACCAAAACCGGTTTCTCTCTCGGGAGAGTGTGACTCGGGAAGGCCTAGCCTTAGCTCAGTAGCTTTGAAATTGAGATTGGTCTTATCACCTTGTGGAACAACATTGGGAATGGTTGAGCTATCAACAGATGAACAATCAGACAAACCCAAGTAGTTGCGCTCTTTCAAATCTTCCTTATCCACACTTAGCAATCGATAAGACATCAGATCTTTGTTTCAAAAAGACTCGTTTTTTAATCTGTTTAGCATCACAGCAACAAACCCAAATCAAACAAAGATCCATTTTCTATATATGCATGAAGAAATCTCACTATCTCAACAAAAAGTTCAAGCAGCAACGATTCTAAAACTACAGAAATTAGAAGACTTTCTCGTTCCAAGTTCCAAGTTCTAAGTTCCCAATTCAACTTTCTCGTTCTCAAACTCGTCTTTTATACAAAAAGACTCGCTTTTTATGAAACAACAAGAAGAGAAACAACGATCTTTCACCCTAATTTCTTCTACATTTCTCCATTTCCTAAGAGAGTCAAAGCTCAGAATCGAAACTATACGAGAAATGGAACTTTTAACCCAAGCGAACATAGAAACAGTTTTGTAGCGAATGTACATAAGTTACGAGAAGGAAGCAAACAAACCCAGATTGAAATCGAAATTTTCAGAAAGAGCAAAAACTAGTATACCTTGAGAGAGAAGACGAACACAGTAGAAGAAGATCAAACCAAAAGGAGAGAGAGAGAGAGAGAGAGAGAGATGAAAGAGAAGTTGCACGAACTTTGGCGAGAAAACAGAAGCAGAGAGAGAGAGAGCTCAAGGTCCTTCCATGGAAAAATGAATCAGTAAAGCAAAACAAAAGCGCAACATTCAAGAAGGAAGAAGGAGAGAGGAAGAAAACAAAAATAATATGTGCAAGGAGTGGCAATTTCAGTAAATAAATACAAAAGCATGGGCTTTAAGGAAAGAGAAGGATTTTGTTTGTGTGTGGAGATGACTACTGTAGTAAGATCCGACGGTTTATAATGAGTAGATGAGAGAGATTCTGAGTCGTTGGATCTTCCGGAGAAAATAATACTAATAAATACATGTCGTTGTTACAGGTAACATGGTTTCAGGTTTCTGGTTTGGAACAAAGCTTAAAATTAAGTGAAAAAGACTGTTTTGTCCCTGCTTTATTATTATTTTTAAGTAGGTCCACATATAACATGCGTGTGTTTATATTAATACTATTTTTCTAATTATGTTTTTTAATATATTGCATGTTTCCTTAAGCAAAATTAATAAATGTTCCATAATTTTCGTACCTTTTTTCAGTAATTTTAATCTTGTTTGTTTAACGTATATCTTAATATGATATTTGATTTGATATTATTATGCGGTCATAAAAAATGGATTTAAATAGAAAAAGGGACCATGGTCTAAAATACCTATTAAATTTAATATTTTGCTATATAATATAAGTATAAGTAGTTATGGGACCACATATTGGTTGAAATTGTGTCTGTCTAAAAATATGCATATCTCCAATGAAAAATTAACAAGTGGAAAAAAAAATGTAAAACGTAGAAATAAACCAAAGAGTAAACGTGAAAATTTACTAAACAATTCGTAAGTTAAAAAACAAAATGAGAGTGAAAAGCAATCTACCATTTTTTTTGTTATATAATGCTACATCATATATTATGTGTTTCAAATACGAAAATTGATTGAAAATATAGGAAAATCAATATAAATCATAAGGAAAATAAGAAGAAAATATGATGATGATGATGATCAAAGAAGCATCAAAGGGAACACGTTGGAAGCACGCTTAGGAGAGAAGTGAAACAAAATCACTCAAAGAAATTAAAAAAAATATATATCATCAGGCTTTGCAGATGTCTGTCTGTCACCTACTCCCATCATCACTCTCTCTTCCTTTCTTTCCCATCATACGTCACCGCCCCGTAGCAATATCACCTCCTCTTGTCTCCCCCACTCTTTTATTTTTATTTATTTTTTAAAATATTAATACATTATTAGTTGTTTCGTTTTATATTAAGCTCCATAATTTCAGATGATTAAATGAAGTGAACGATTTATTTATCAGTGTGATCACTATCATAATTATTATACTCGTGAAGCTTTTTATAAATCCGTAATTGAGTATTTAATAGTATAATTATTTTTTTATTTAAAAGAGAAACATATTTTACGGGGGCAGTGCGACGACATTGGGACCCACTGCCTCCGCATATGCTGGTCACCTTTTGAAATTTAAGCTTTGATTTAAATTTGTTTAACCATTAATAATTAAAATTAATAAAACTAATTTGCATACTTAAGCCATAAAAGCCGTAGGATTAAGTAAACAAGATGGAACAAAGAGTCGACAAGTGTCCCTGTATCGAGCACGTGTCTGCGGATAAAGAAAATAAGTCAAAGATTGGTTGCATGAGATGCGACCATACCATACGATTACATCACGTGCGGGAGACACGTGTCGGTAACCTACAGCTTCGTGCGTAAACACATGCCCAAAAGACACAACAAACCCAATATTTGTCGTAGGCCCAAATCCAAAAAGGCCTAAATTTTACTTAAGACATAAACCTCAGCTTCAGGCCTATGTTTCGGATCGCTCTCATCACTATTCGTTGGGCCAAAAGAGCGACAAACTTTATTTATTTACAAACTTTTACTTACTGGTTTCATTAACAAGTCGCAAGACTCACTCCCGAGTCGTTTTATGGCGTTTGCTTTGCTTTACACTTATTATTACACACCTTCATCACGCAACCGCAACCGTAACCGCCTCTGCCGCTTTCACCATGTTTCCGCATTCTCCACTGCAGCCACCACCGCAACCACTAGGCTTTTGCAGCTTTTACCACCATGTCTCCACATTCTCCGCTACAGCCACCACCCCCACAACCACTAGCTTTTGCAGCTTTCACCATGTCTCCGCCACATTCCCCACTACAACCACTGCCACAACCACTAGCTTTTGCTGCTGCTTTCACCATGTCTCCACATCCTCCACTACAGCCACTGCCGCAACCACTAGCGTTTGCTGCTGCTTTCATCATCTCTCCGCATTCACCGCCACACCCACCACCACCGCAGCCGCCACAGCCACTAGCGTTTGCTGCTTTTACCATGTTTCCACACTCACCGCTACAACCACTAGCAATTGCTGCTTTCACCATGTTTCCACATTCACCACTACATCGACCACTGCAACCGCTGCCTTTTTCAGGAGATATGATAGCAGCTGCAGTCTCCACATTCACAGCGTCTGGCTTCACCTTATTTTTTACCGTAGCTTCAAGTTTAGTCTCTTTGCTTTCCTTTTTCATTTCTTTGGTTGCGGCATTGAAGTCATCGAATCCTCCTCCTTTCTTCATAAAATTATTGAGGATAAAAGCAGATACGATTCCAGGTAAAACCAACCAATCCTCCTTCACCTGCATATCGAAAAACAAAGTCAAATGAGCATGGCGAATGGGCGAAAGAAAAAAATAGCTTAACTCTTAGTTAAATAAGAGTTGCAAACTTGCCTCAATAGAACCAAACCTCAAATCCAACAATCCCACAGCTTTTCCATATGGATGTTGCTTACAGAATTCTACAAAGGTCATGAAATCTTCATCATTTCCACGGTTTGCACAGTGCATTGGTTCATAATCCAGCTTCCTTCCAGAGAAAATTTTCACCTAAGAAACCAACGCAAAGACATTTCATCATTGTAGTGCATAACAGTGTCAAAACCATTTTCTTTCTTGGACTGAAATAGCGGAATATACCACACGAGTTCCCAAAAGCTCAAAGATGGGATTCTTCTTGTCGTTCGTTTGCTTAAGTGACCATTTTGACTCCAACAAATACCAGAAACTACCAGTATAATCTGCGAGCACGCGAGTTTCACCAGAGTCTATCACTCCAATCACTTTTCTTTGAGCAATGTGATCACCTTCAATTGCTGCTCCATCACTATATAAAATGGTTTGTGTTATCATAGGAGAATCGATGAATGCTTTCATTTTGCAAGAGAGAAGAATGTCTATAGTTTCGTACCTCATTTGGAGAGTGATCACCTCAGCTTCGGTTTCATCAACAATGTGTGTTGAACAACTCTTAGCATGACGGGACTTTCTGATGATAGGAAAGAAGCAATAGCCTTTGTACGAGGGTCTCGACTGAACCATGTGTAGAACAGATGGGCTGCGTGTTGGTGGAGTAAACGATACAGCGACTCGTAGGCTTATGGGCTTTGGATCTGTTTTACTTCCTTTACTGGGTATTAACTCCAGCCACTTCTCAACAGAGAGTTGGGTAATAACGGGAAAAAGGAACTCCTTTAGTGACAAAGAAGCATAACCTAAGATCTTAGGCTCCCTCGAAACTGGTATCTTAGAAGGTGACGAGGAAATAAGTTTGAAACGAAGCTCTCCAGTAGGTTCACACTGGAAAAAAGCAACTTGCTTTTCCCCAACCTCGGATAAAATGGTAAGTCTACGTTCAGAATCGAAGAGGGCATCAGGTTGAGTTTTACTGAACACAACCGAGAGCTTTCCTTTATGTCCATCTGGTAAATTTCTTACCCCAATAATCTCCAAGAGAACCTGTAGAAGGATCACAAATTAGAAACCAGCAGAATAGCATTAAAAAAACGAAAGTTGTGGTTGGTTTTAGGAGAAAAGAAACTACTTCAACAGCTTCTATCTTCGGGACTTGGATTAATTTCTGGAAATCTTCTTTTGCAGTTGGTTCTTTGGTCAAACCATCAGAAACATAAGGAGACGATGTGACAGGTGCAGGTGTTTTGCCTCTATACATTGCACCAGCTTTCCAGTATCTTGTGCCAAATGTTTCCTCCCATTGGGCAGTAGTATTAGAAAAACCTGTATCGAGCTTCTTACCTTTTCCTCGATCAGAGTCTGTGTCATCATGCTCCAACACCTTACCAATGAGCTTCTCCAAATCATTACAGTAAGATACCGGGTGGAGCTGATGTGTGTGCCAAATAAGATCAACATCATAAGTCGGGACACAAAACCGTTTTAGAGATCTTTCTCTGTTCTTTTTAATCATATAGAGAAACCCCTTATATCTAGCAACAGCTTCTTGTAGAAAAATGTTATTGCTAACATGAGATCTCGAAACCTGTGGCAAAGAACAAGGCATAAGACACAGAAAAAAAAACCAAATTTGTGGTTATGCTAATATACTAAAGCTATACCTGGTAGAAAAATGGGCTTTGCCTCTTTACAGCGGAAACTAAATCATAATCAGTGCATTTCTCAAAAGCTGAAGATTTTTCAGAGACGTCCTCCGAGTCTATCTTATTCAAGTCTAGTTCATAAGGTTCCTCAGGATACAATCGTTTCCATAACTCTTCAGTGTGTGTTTTGGAGTTGCCATTTACGGAAGATACAACTCCAGAGCTGTCAAGGAGTCTCCCATAAAACTGCTCACAGTCAGACTTATACCTCACCTGGATTCAAACATGATGAGCAAATTACTCAAAAACTTGCAAGCAACAACGAAGTCAATGAATGAATATGGCTTAAAAGACATTTCTGTGTGTTAAGCTTACGGGATTAAGCCTGTGACAATGCCAAATCCATTCACAATCAAGAGGAGGAACCAAAGGTCCTTCACTAACAGATGATTCAGAGTTCTTAGCAAGCAAAGGAAGCCAACAAGCATTGTATCTGAAAAATCACCAAATCACAGAACCCATCACGCTAACAAAATCGTATAATCACTTGAAAGATGACATGCAATCCTCAGAAGATGATTAAACCTATTGATCGCTTTTGAAAGAGCAGGGCCTTCGTAGAGCCATCGGTTCCGATCAACAGCTTCGAGGAACTGAAGCTGTTGCTTCGCTGCAACCAAGAGGTCAACGCTTATATCTATTTTCTGAGCTTCAAGCCATTCAACTTCATGATCTATCTTCTCTTTATCCATCAACACTTCAAAACGATCAAAATCGCAAATCAATTCACAAACGCGAAACTGAGAAAAATCAAAGATGCGACTACCGATTTTGACCAAAGTCCATGGATCCGATTCACCCCAAAGTTACACATCCGATGAATAATAACGTACGCAAGCCACAAAGTAGAATAAGAAGCTAACTATAACTTTACCTTCGATTGCCGGAGACTTGATTTCCTCCGCCGGGAAAAAATTTTCCGATCAAAATATATTAGTTTGTTACCGGAGACTGAGCGAGAGAAAGGGTTGGTCTTATATAGCGACTCGAAACGTGTACGATCACATGCGATTTGAAACGTGTACGATCAACAATTCACAAGCGACTATTCAAATGACAAAAATACCCTTTCTAAGTCATTTCACTTCTTTGAAGACCTTCCAGACGGATCAGAGGATCTCTTGAATAAGGATTTTTCATTCAAGCAAAAAACAGAGTTCATTTGAAGATCAGAAGATCCTACAAATTCAACAATGTTTTGGTTTGTGCCTTTGTGATAAATAATAGCACAAGGAAGCAACACTCATAAGACTTATAATGAAATGATCTGTTGTCATTCAAAAAAGATCTTAATACACAGCTTAATAATGAATGGATTCATCATACTTTTAGCTACTAGTTTTACTACAGCTATGGGAAGAAAGAAAGAATCATTCAATGGCACACATTCAGAGAAACAAAGATGGTTCTTCTGCGGCTGAGACTCGGTTTCGATTCCAAAAGATACAGCCTTGCTTGAAAGTTCACGTAGCGAATAGAGAAGGGTTTGCTGTTGCGGTACTCACTTGGACTTCCAGCATTTCTAGACGACGTTCCAACAGATCCAGCTTCTCATTCAAAGATGCTAACTTGCTCTTTGTGGTTGACTCTAAACACACACAAACATACATAGAGAAGGAGATTACAAGGAGTCACAGACATTAATGAAAAGCTTCAACGTAGCTCAAAAGAGAATGTTTCAAGATCAACACACAACATTTGTCTAATGTCTACAACTATCTGGAATCAGAGCTGAGAATATCAAAGATCTCTTGCTTTCTATCTCTTTATCAGTTCATGGATCTAAGAACAAGGAAGTCAAAGGATCCACAAGAAGATAACACACAAACGACTTCATATCAAAATTTCGAACCAAACACAAATCTGATGATCATCAACATAAAAAGCTCCAATTTTTCACCTAACCCATCACCACAGTCAATCTCACAATCATCAAGAACCCTTCTTTGGCCAAAACCCATAAAGTTTCTAAATTTAGCATAGACGAAACTGAAGCAAGAGACCCAAGAAGAAAGAAACAGAGAAATGAAGTAAAGTTACCGAATTGGATGAGGAATTCGAAGAGACGACGAACATTGAGAGAGATGTGAGAAATGAATTCTCGATTCTCCCAATCTGCTTGAACAGCTATTCCTACGTTCACTGCGTTCGTGATCCCTCCTGCTTTCGCCATTTACTCTCTTCTTCTTCTTCTTCTTCCACAGATACAGTATAAGATTCTGCAGCTTTATCTTTTGTTTCCCTTTGCCGATTCGATGATTGAGCAATCGATTAGAGAACGAGGGTCACTTCTGATTTATCTTCCTTTTTCTTCGCAGGTTGAGTTATGATTGGGAGGAAGAAGAAGTAGTAGATTAGAAGAAATGGGCATTTTATGAGATAAATAGAAAATAAAGAGGCTAAATTGTAATTTCTAATTGATGACTTTTTAATATTTATCTAGATTGCGTAGTTAGTGTCCAATCTTTTTCGTTCTATTCAAATGTCACTATCAACTTTAAGTTTTGAACAAATCTTGGTTCTTCCGACAAAATGTACTTTTTATTATAACCAAATTAAATACTTTTTATTACAATCAAATTAAATACTATTACAACCAATCTTTTAAATTTTTGAATTTAACGATATTTTATATGGAAATAACAATATTAATAACCCGACCATATATAAGGAGAAGCTAAACCAAAACCTAAAGATAAAAATCAAAGTAAACCAGAATATAACACTCTCTCATATTTTAATTATTATTCACTGAAAACCGAAACAAACAAAGTTGAAATTCAATCAAACCAGATTTCAAAATATGAAAACCCTAGCTAGTAGTTCACTATAAATATTTTTATGATATAAGTTTTCATTATATACTTATAACCAAATGAGAAAGCTATAAAGAATGTAACCGACAAGCCACTCCACCGCTTAATCACATATATATATCGTACAAATTCAAACCTTTGGTTTGTTCTCCGACATGTTTTCCTGTATGATTTACACATATTGACAATTAGTATAAATGAGATATGACTATATAATATATGTTTAAAGGGTTTTGAGAATCAAGAACGCACAAGTTGTATCGTTATATAATTTTGATCTTAGCTCTTTGAAGGGTTCTCATAATGGGAATGTTCAGGCTGACTTAGCTGCAGCCTAACCTGTGCATGGGACTCATCTGCTGCATCTTCTAGCTCAAGAAGTCCCAATCCATTTGTGCTTGAAGTTGCATATGCCTGCAAGACCATTACTAATTAATTACCACTTTTGTAAACTTGGAGATTTTGATTCCAAGAATGTATTTAGCTTAAGTAATGATGAAGAATTGAATGTTGTGTTTTTTATTTTACCTTCTTGTGTAGTTCGACGTTTTCTTGATGAATCCTTTGTATCTTTCTAGACAATTCGAGATTCTCCTGATGAATAAGATTCCTCTACAAAAGATGAACCACTTATATAAACATAAAGCTATAGAAATGACAACATAGATTATGTGGTTAGTGGTTACATGTTTAAACATATTTTATTTATGTTCATAGTTTATTACATAGTAGTAACCTTTCTGGTTAATTCTTTGATTTGGTTGGTCAAAATTTGTTCCTGCAAAAGTTTCAAAAAAAAATGATTAGTTTGAATTTTAGTGGTCACATTTATAATTTTATATGATCAATCTTTAAACATAAATGTATATGTATATATATAGAGATTAATTACCTTTTTCATACGAATTCCACGTAAACTCGTTTCAAGCTTACTCTCTATATTGTGCAATTCCTTAACGCTCAAACCGTTTAATTGCTCTCCCGTTAGTTGTCTGCTTCATTACAAAAGCTTATTGCAATTTACACATATACAAAGACGAACATATACATTACTATATATATTTAAAATGAATACATAATATATAAGATCCATTTTGTTTTAGAGTTTATTCACAATGTAAAAATATTATCACCAAAAATGAGGGTATCTATACATGAAGAATATATGCTTAATACCCAAAATTTCAGTTGAATAGATTTATGGCAAGGGAGAGGAAATGAACAAATGATGATTTTCAACTTTGAATTAAAAAATCTCATGGTTATTTTCAATTTTAAGCAAGTATATACCGATGATTTTCTTGCAGTAAGTGCAGCTCTTGCCTTAGAGTTGCGGCTTCTCTCTGCCAAAACTACAACACGCAACAATATACCTAATTCATCAACTCCCAAACTCAAGTGTTATAACACAAACATGATCAAGACTATATATAATTGCCTCTCCTCTTGTGTGTTGTTGTGTAATTTTGTATAGTTATACTTACCTTAACTTCTGATGCAGGATCAAATAGTTGTTGCTGCTCCATCTTGGTCTTGTTGAATCGTTCAATAGCCGATCTCATGCTGTTCATTTCAATATTTTTTAAAACTACAATTAGTTCTTAGATAGTGTCTATTCCCTTCTAGCAAAATGACATTTCTATTTCTACACATATTGAAAGAAAAATTCACTTCCTTACGGAATTGTCACAATCTTATATTGCTTTAGTAAAAGGTTTAAAATTGTTATCACATAAGAAAAAATAATATAGGTCAGCATATATATATAGATATATATATATGTATATATGTCAAACAAAAAGGTAATATATATGAAGTTTGGTATAAATACTTTGAACTATATATATACACATCAAAGAGAATATCCCTTATAGTTTTGTACTTTAGAATGTAATACATACTTCAATAAATATTTTTAAATAAAGTTTTTTCTGATATACACTAATATATAATTCAAACTACAAGTCATGATACTTTATATGTGTATATATGTACACAAAGTATTGAGATTTTTGTGTGTATATACAAGTGTGTGAGTAGAAAGTATTGATGGTGAACATCTAACTTTTATCACTCTTTTAGTATTCCAATGTTTTACTTGTTTTAGCTTTTAGTACTATACGTCCTCTACTTCCCGAATGTTTCTAAATTTGGCGAAGTCACACACACATATATGCATATATACAAGATGGGTAGACACATTGACACACATGTCCACACACACACAATAACCTAAGAGCATCCTTCAAAGTAATTTTTCATCTTTAAAACTAGTTGGTAAACTTCTCTAGTTAAGTTTTTGTGCTTTGACAAACTAATTAAGTTTCATTTCCAAAGACTAATTTGAGAAGCTATACATATATACATCATCTTGTATTTATATGTAAACGAGCAAGATGCACTTAAAGCACCCAACAAGTGAGCAGATCATGCAACTAAACACATCTCACTAATATTGAATTAAACCAAATCTTCTAAGAAAACACATACATGATATCATACAAGTACATACATATATACCTACATGTATTAATAGATAAACCATATACATACATATATTTGTTTATATCTTGCAAATAGATGTTAAAGATCTAGGGATTGTATAAAGAAAAATGAAACCTGGAGCTAGCGAAGTCATAGAGCTTGTTGGTATTGGAGAAAATGATGAGACCAACCTCGGCGTCGCAGAGAATAGCAAGTTCTTTGGCTTTCTTGATGAGACCTTTTCTTCTTTTGGAGAAAGTGACTTGCCTACTTGTTGAATCATCAATCCTCTGGATCAAGATCTTCCCTCTCCCCATTAATTTTAACCCTATTTTGAGTCTTCCTCTCAATCTTGGTGATCTTCCCCGTTCTAGGGTTTTCTAGATCTTCACAAGACCAAAGGAAGATGAAGATGGGAGAGGAGAGAGAGATAGAAGAGAGCTAATGAAAAAGAAAAGAAAAAATCAGAAGTATAGAATCAACAATATCTTCAAGGAATAAACAAATATGTATTTAGTCTATTTGAGTCCTTGTATTGGTTGATACAACTTGAGGCTTATTTAGGAAAGTACCATGGTTTTTCTGATTTAGCCTAAAAATATGGTACTTGATGAAGTATCATGTTTATAAAATTATCATAAACTTAAAACATTTTTTCTCTCAAGCTTTATAGATTAACATAAGTAAAGTTATATATTTTTCATAGAAAATATGAAACAGCAAATGGACGAACTGCTATGTTTTTTTCTCACAAAAGACATGACATCGGTTTCTATTTGATTTCCATTATAAAAGCTAAAAATTTCAAAAGCTAAACATAAAATGAAACAAGAACCAAAATTACTTTTGTTAATAATATCTATAATACAAATATGAATATGGATGGTTATTCGTATTGTTGATTTACCAAAACATAACATTCAACCACACATGATTTATATCTATTTTCTTCTAAATCAACAAATACAAAATGTTTCATGACTAAGTACTAACTAGGGACCTACTGATCAATGTGAAAGACAAAGGCTTCAAAGTAGTAGACATACATACACTTTTGGTCCAAACACACACAAGTCTTTTTTTGCTATTCACTCTTGATACCATCAAATCTTTGAAGAGACCCAAATGGGAAACTTGGTGAAGAACCATTGACCACGTGAGCATCACTGTTTTTGTATTCGACCAATCAAATCTCCAATCTCCAATACACATCACACAGGTGTTTCTAAGAAAAGTCTATTTGCCAGATGTCAACCATCAGCCGTCAGCTTACCATTTTTGATCATGCTAAAGAAAAAAATAGTTTTTTTCATCTTCCATTAAAAAAAAACGATTAGCTAAAACTTTATCTTTACGAGACATATTTATAAACCTCAGGCACAACATTATTCGATCATATGTGCATTTGAATCAAAATACTTCATAGAGTTAAAAGCACTACATATGAGACTTGAAATTTGAGTCCTTGGAACTTGTAAACTGCAATTGTACTATTATGTTCCAAGGTTGTTGGCCATGATTTTCATTATTTCAAGATTTCAATTCATTAACTGTTACAACTTGAACGCATACTTAATAAATATATGCATCTGTTATAGTACTGTTCTATAATAAAAAAAAAACATATCACATACAAACAATTAATATGTTAAGATCAATCACACTTCTTCCTCCTTAGTGGATCTGCATCTTAATATCAATCATCTACATGGATCGGTAACTAAAAAATGAAAACATTCTCTAATTAAAAGATCACGGGCCGTCCAGAAAAAGCCCATTATGAAAAATATACCAAAAGAAAAAATAAAAGTTGAGAAAAAATATACCAAAAGAAAGAAAATGAAAATGGAAGATACAAGATAACACATGTTATCATTTGTGTGGAGAATGTACAAGTGTAGACAGAAACGCTTTGGTAAAGAGCAAAAGGGACATAAGCAACGTCTTGTGAATCTTCAGTAATGATGTCCACGTGACTAATCTTTGTCCTTTTTCTTCTTCACTTTTCATCGTTAAATCATCTTTCAGAATAATTAGCAAATTGTTTTTTGTAATGTGACATTAGTAGAATAAAAGCTAACTAAACCAACACCAAGAGAAAATACATCATCTATACGTTTGTTCACCAGAACCATGATTTTGTAATGCTACTAGTTATCTGCTACTCGTACTTTTGTTACCTTTGTGTGATGTGATGGATTGAAACTCAACTTCCCTTAGTCATTTGTGTGATGTAAAATTGACATCCTAAGGGACGCACAATTAAAAGTTTGTGATCTTATTGTTTACGTAATGTAACACTAAAATGATCATTTTAAAATCGTGATATCCTAAGTGATCAGTCCCCTTGTCTATGCTCCGAACCACTTCTCGATGTAAATGGACTAAAAATCATAATTTGTGATCAATTTTTAAAGGCACTTTTATCTGCATCAATTTACGTTATTTTGATATTTTGCGTACAAACTTATCCATTGGAAGAATCTTGTAAGAGAGTCCACACGTAGTGGCATGGTGATATTGGATATATGGTGAAAAACAATAATTCTATTATAGCTTTGAGTTTGAGTTCAAAGAGTGCAAATACTACGTGTGTCACTTTACTTTGAGTATCAACTTGAATGCCTTACAAATGGTGAATTTACAAAAAATTTGATTACCGAAAGATATATAACTTTTCTAAAAGAAAAAGAGGAATCTACAACATTAAACGAGCCATATGTCAAATTATTTGTTCAACAATCAAACCAACTCCATGGTCTATATTAGTATAACATTATCATAAAAGTATAAATATTTGTCAACATAGATATAATTTAATGTGCGTGTAATATATATTCATACGGCCAAATATGCGTTTTCAACAACTTTAACATCCTTATGGTGCGTTGAAAAAACAGCTTACGGTTACTTTGACTTTTACATAAGAAATTAAATGTAAATTTGTTTTTTTTTTCCTAAGAGGAAAAATGAAAATTAAATAGTCTCCACCATTCTAACCAACTTACTTTGAAATTTTTGTCTTGCACTAACGAAACAATGGAGTTGTAGCGCATTTTTGCCGTCATTAATATATTATTAACCATATCATTTTCGCTTTTTATTTTATCTACATTTTATAATACTTTTAGCATGTAACTATACGAACGAGAAAATATTATATAATCGCTATATATTTTGTGTTAAACTAAACCTCTAATTTGCTTACAGCCACATAAGTCTAAAACTTTCCTTGTATGATGTTTTTATTTGTTTATGTTGTGTCGTTGCGTGTGTATAGTGGGTCGGTTTGTGCGCCATCATTTGTTTTATAAATAGTGTATGTCTTTAATCTCTTTATTATTATTATTCTTTTGCTAAATAATACCTATTTTAAGTTTTCATTTTTTCCAACCTTTTCTGATTTAAAATTTTCTATTTTTTTTGTTCAGAAATTTCAAATAATTATGATGTTAATGCAAGTACTTTTCCAATGGTTCTAGATAAATGGTAAATAAAAGAAATATTATAGTAGCTAGCTGTTTTGAGAATTTTATTTGTATGAAAATTTATTCGAAAAGTAAGTTAGTAAAACACAATTTGGACTCGCCAACTAATCTAGATCTTTTGAAATTAGTGAAAAAATTAATTTAAAAATTGGTAACGGTAGATCATCTTATTATTACCTAATTGCAATAAAATTTTGTCAACATGTTATGGCGATTTCTGCATTATATTCTTTTGGGGCTGCGGATATGCATGTGTATATGTAATATATCATAATCTGTAATTCAAACTAATACCGTTTAATTTTTCTTTGGTATAATGCCATCATATTTCCACTTAATTATATTTTATTTTGTTTGGCCAATTTATCACATATGAACTAACCCAAATAGAATTATAAAAAGTAACTCAAAACTTTTTGTTAGATTCTTTTAATAAAGTCCTTGCACTCAATATAATATATGTCCTTGTTAGTAGCGGTAATAACCAAAACGAAGATTTAATAAAAAAAATGAAGAAGAGGCATATATTCTTGACGAGAAGAACAAAATTAAAAGACTTTATCATCTATTTTCTAACGTGTTAGGCGTTAAACGACTATATATAATTCTTTATTAATTTGGCTTTTTGTTGAGTTTTGACCATTTAAAATGGGTGTTTCAGCAAATAAGTCGTAGTTTTGGTTACACTGATATGAATATTCTAACAAATACGAGTAAATTTAGTATATGAATATCAATATGTAATAATGAGTGTCGTCGTTAGAAACGTTGAAGTATTTGAATATGTTTATTGTTTACAAATTTGGTATTTCACCTAATTAAGATACGTAAAGTTGACCTTACTCTGACCGGTTGACAAATTTTCTTAAAGAAAACAAATCCCTTTGACGTTATTTCATGGATATTTACATAGGTCGATGTCAATAAAAAAATCAAATATACAATATAAATATATATATACATGCGATATTTTCTACTTTTTAGGTAAAACATCTCTACTTTCATATTCATATATACAGTTTGCAACGAACTTAGAATTTAAATTTTATAATAATTGAGTTAAACATTCAAATGAATTGCCAAAACATTTTTATGTGAAACTTGGTTTAACTAGTTCATTCATAAAACGACAATAGCATAACAAAAGTAGCACAAACTTTTTGCGCATGGGACAATGACAGAATTTTTTTTTTCTATTACAGTTTCGACGGTGAACATATATGAATGTAAATATATTTGAATGGTAGATGTTATTTTTTTTAACTCTGTGTAGATGTTAATTAGGTATGATGTCTTGTATAGGAATGTGTTTCTAATTAAGAGAAAGGTTTAAATTCTCTTGATAGGAATATTCCTGGTTTCCAATTTGCCATTAAGTGTTTGAATTAAAATTTTTATTATTAGATAATTGATAAATTCACTCTCTTTTAAAATTACATAGTAGTGTGTTAGCTAAAACATGCAAATCAATAAATTATAAAACATTATTTGATATTTTATTTGCATGAAAATTCATATAACAAATGGTGACATAATATTTGACAAAAAAAAAATGGTGACATAATATCAAAATAATTATAAATTCATATTACAAATGGTCGAATTTCATTCATTTTCAGTTTCGTACACATAGTATGTTGATAGTCTTGTGATAACATAAGGGATTGATATTCCTTGTATCTCATATATATTCAACTTGTTTTGGTGCGAAGAGTTATTTTTTATGCCCGAATATCTAAATATAATTAACAAAAAAAAAATCTAAAATCTGATTTCAAATTCCGAATAAATTATAAATCAAAGGCCAAAACACTTACTACGTTAAAAAAGGAAATTCTCCTTGTATGAACTTAATGTTATACATTGTTATGCAGTATTGATAAACCTAAATATACATTTTTATTTTTGTTAAAATGTCATGAATGTATTAGTTGGGAGTACTTATAATATTTTTAGTCAAAGAATATAATACTTTTCTCTCCTTATTTTTTTGTTGGTAATTTGATTTTTTTTACTAACCTTGTGCTTTATTTTTTTCTTAAAGAAAGATGAAAAGATTAGGCAACAAAAAGTCACGCCTGCAACATTAAGATGGTCTAAGATTAAATTACGTACGCACGCACATTTATATATATACAATACGTATATTTATACACATAAACACGTATATATATATGTACATCTCCCCATGTCGAAAGATTTATAAAAGCTACTTAAGATTCTAATCCTATGATTATTGTGAATACCAAAAAAGAATAATAAGTGAATTTTTTGAGAGAAAGAGAGAGAGAGATAACCTTCTTCATAGGAAAGCTTTTCTTTCTTCTTCTGCATTCCTCATAATCATCTTCCCAAGAAACCCAACAAAGAAGATAATCTAAAAGGTACTTAACTACATTTTTTTCCTTAAGTTTTTATTTTAATTTTTACCCATTTTTAGCTAAAACCTTAAAAATAGGTTTCTTAATCCTTGTCTATATATACGCAAACGCTTATTTGTACGTGTTTATGTACGTATCTATCTGTCTTTAACAGTTGGTTTCTATGTCGGAAGTTTAGTGAATTGCGGGGAAGATGAAAGTTGGAGCTCCGGGAAAGAAACCCGACCGGTTCATGAGTCGGGTCATTGTTCAAGTTCTTGTTCTGCATCTTCTTCTTCATTGTGTTCATTCTCAAAAATCACTGTATGTTTTCTCTTCTTTAACTCTCAAACTCTGTTTTCTTTTATCAGAAAAAACTCTGTTTATGTATCCGAACCGTGTTGGGTCGGGTTCTTTACCCGCCTTTATTTTTATCTCTCTTTTTAAAAAATGCAAACATTATTGATTTTACAAGCTTTTTAAATTTCCAAGTTCACATGTTGAACTTACTGAAAGATACAAACAGAGAGGTTCTTAACTTTTTTCATCCGACTCTACTGGACTAGTTTGTAATTACTAACCTCTCTATTGTTTTTTCTTTTGAGTTCATTGAAGAAATTATAGAATTATACAAAAAAAATTTTGAGCCTTAAGACAAAAAATGTAAAAGTAAACTAAACGATTAGCATGCAAAAAAAAATAGCCTTAATTTTAGCCTGTTCCCAATCAACAAGCATACAAATGAGAAAGCAACGTATACCATTTCCATAATTATATAATTATTTTATTGATTTCTTTGGTTTTGGTTTCCTAACTTCCTTGACTAAATACCACTATAATTATATAATTCGTTTTTAACTAATAACAAATTGACAAATCCTTAACTGATTCAAAACGTAATATATCCTGTATATATATAAGACTACACATGCAGAGATTATAACGTACAATAGACCAGAATCTAGAAGGTGAGATGGTCACGAGACGTGTAAAAAAGTTACAATTAACGTTATCAAACGACAAAAGAGAAAAAAGGAAAAGAACTTAAGAATATATATATATATATATATATATATATTGTTAAAGAACTTAAGAATATATTTATAAGGAATTGGTGATAGTAATCTTCGTTTTCTTTATGTTGTTAATCACTATTACCTTAGAAAAATATTTGTTAGCTTTTCCCTTTCGGCTCAAAACCTACATGTCTTTTTATTTGTTTTAAACTACTTGTCTTCTTCTTAGTTCTCACACATAAACCAATTATATTTGGTATTTTATTCAACAATTATATTTCTTTATTTTTATTTCTATGATAAAATAGTAATTTGTATTCTTTATGCCTTTTCATACCTTGATGGATACTTTTGGTCACTTAGTTGGAATCATTCTTTTCGTCTTCGACACTCTTCGGAGTTCATACCATACTATAAATACTATATAGTTTTTTCGGTTTTAATATAAATACTATATAGTTTTTCGGTTTAATATAAATACTATATATTTAAGATTTTAAGTTCGAGGAAAAAAATTATTTTCAGATGATCGATTCTAGTTAGAGGAAAAATAAAAATTTAGTAGAAACAGCAACTATTGGACAGATAAAATAATGATCACACATGATATATTAATAAAAATGCATAAGTAAATTTATCAAAAATCAAAATTAACAGAACTTTTTGTTACACTATTTTTTTGACGACAGAAACAAACTTAACATCACGAAGCTAGGACAAAACATACCTGCAGCATTAACAGTTCAGTTAAGGAGAGTTAGTAGTGATAAGGTATAAGAAATAATCGAAATCTTCTTATTTTATTTATTTTTTTGTTTTGCAATATAATAATGAATTTTGTTGGTTTTAAGGTGGTAGTTGATAATGGTATTATTCAAGTAACTTTCTCGAGCCCACAAGGTTTGATAACTGGAATCAAATACAACGGCATCGATAATGTGTTGGACGATGAAATTGAAGATCGTGGGTAAGATATACTAATTAATACAACTTTTTTATATGTTTTGACTATGTTAACACAACAAATGTTTACATACATTTCAGTAATTAGTGCAACTATTTAACAAAGTCTTATATTGCGTTTTAAATTCTTATGGAAATAGGTATTGGGATGTAGCTTGGTATGAACCGAAAAAGCCATTGGAAATTGATAAGTGAGTTTTATAATCTTTCATTGTGTTTTGTTAATATACAATAATTTATTGCCATTTTTAGAACTATTTTATTTTGCTTGGTGGTATATTTATTTTGATACGTTGTACTTATAATTACATAACTGCACTTTAAAATGTATATATATATATACTTACACATATTTATATTTATGTGTATTTCGTAGATTAGAAGGAACAAAATTTGAAATAATAACTCAGAACGAAGAACAAGTTGAAATTTCATTTACAAGAACGTGGACCATCTCCAAACTTGGCTCCTTGGTCCCCCTAAACGTAGATAAAAGGTACGTATAGATTATTGTTAAGAGATATTTATGCATGCATGATGCATGTATATATATAAATATATATGAATTATGACTACTAATTAAAGATATAATAGAGTGTGATTTTTTTTCTTAATTAAAGATATATTATTCGGAGTGGTGTTTCTGGAATATACATGTACGGTATATTGGAGAGGTTAGAAGGTTGGCCCGACGTGGACATGGACCAAATTAGGATCGTCTTCAAGCTCAACCCAAAAAAGTATTCATACGTTTTACAAATTATAACACTTAAATTACAATTTGCATTATGATTTGTTTAGTGAAATTCTTGATGATTTAAAAAATACAATTGCATTTTTTGTTGAACAAATTTCAGATTTGATTTCATGGCTATATCCGATGATCGGCAAAGAAGCATGCCCTCAATGGCCGATCGGGAGAATGCTAAGCCATTAGCTTACAAAGAAGCTGTTCTTTTAACAAATCCACGTAACCCTATGTTCAAAGGAGAGGTATATATTGATTTACACCTACTTTTACACTCCATTCATTTAATTTTTACACGAATAACACGTCAAAACTAGTCATGCATAAAACTAAAACTAGTTATGAATATTAAACATTTTTTTTGATAATTAGTTGTATGTGTTGATAGGAATAATCAAATTCAATTTAATTATAAGATTTTCGATATTATATATATATTTAGAGCTTATTTTTAGCTAATTATAATGATAATGATATGGTGTGAGGCAGGTAGATGATAAGTATATGTACTCAATGGAAGACAAAGACAACAATGTTCATGGTTGGATTTCGTCGGACCCACCCGTTGGGTTTTGGATGATAACTCCGAGTGATGAGTTCCGTCTTGGTGGCCCCACCAAGCAAGACCTCACCTCTCACGCCGGTCCCATCACTCTCTCCGTGAGTCCATTTAATCACACATTACAAAACTATAATCATTTCATAATTAGAGTTTTTGTCTTTTCAATAACACACAAATAAAAAGATAATTAGGTTTTGATTACTAATAGTCTAATCCATACTATATTAACAAAAAGATAATTGTTGTTCCAAATATTTTTATATACATTTTCACGTAAAGCATTTGAATATAACTATACGAAGTTGTTATTTTTTTTGTTGGATAAGTAACTATACGAAGTTGTTATTAGCAAACGATATTCTTCTAATTATTATTATTATTATTTTTTTTTGTAGATGTTTACGAGCACACATTATGCAGGAAAAGATATGAGAATGGAGTATCGAAATGGAGAGCCATGGAAGAAAGTTTTTGGACCTGTCTTTGCTTATCTCAATTCTGTCTCTCCCAAAGATTCCACTCTTCGTCTTTGGAAAGATGCCAAACGACAGGTTCTTTCGTCGTATCACTCTTTTCTTTTATATACTTTATCATTATAAAAACTTAGATTTACATTAATATAAAGTAACTTGTATTTGTTAATGAAGATGGCTGCAGAGGTAAAAAGTTGGCCATATGATTTTGTAAATTCAGAAGATTATCCTCTTTCTCATCAAAGAGGAACAGTCCAAGGTCAATTTTATATCAAAGACAGGTTAATAAATAAATATATATATGTCCTTGTTTTTCATTTTAAATATGTTTTCTTGGTCAAAATATTGTTTTAATCTTGTTTTCTTGAATAATATTGTAGCTACGTATCAAGGTTAAATATATATGGAAAGTTTGCTTTTGTTGGTTTAGCACCAGTGGGGGAAGCCGGTTCATGGCAAACCGAATCCAAGGTATAGTAGTAATGATAAGAATAGTGATACTTTATACAAGTATATAAATTAATTTTACTGTTACTTATTGGTTGTTGTTATAATGTGTATATTAATTTGTTTTTAAAATATATATGCTTGTGACTAAAAAAGGGATATCAATTTTGGACGAAAGCTGACAGAAAAGGGAGATTCGTAATAGAGAATGTGAGGGAAGGCAATTATAGTCTCTACGCATGGGGTTTTGGTTTCATCGGTGACTATAAATTTGACCAAAACATTACCATCACGCCAGGTATATTATTTACTATATAGTTTATACATTTAATTCATTCTTTTTTGTTATACATTGATATAACTTAGTATCCATAATAGTCCATTTTGATCATAGCTAGAGAAGCATGCTTGCTCTTACCTTTCTTTACATCTTCAATTCAGAATTATTACGTTCTTTTTTGGATATAAACAAGTGATATTGAATCAAATGCATTCATATTGCTTGTTCGAGTACATAAACACAAACAAACGATGCGGATTTAATAGTTTTAAGCTCACTAAAACCACATCTTTGATCATTTTGGTGTGTAGGTAGTGAGATGAATGTAGGGCCTTTAGTGTATGAACCGCCGAGAACCGGTCCAACATTGTGGGAAATCGGTGTACCGGATCGTACTGCCGGAGAATTCTATATACCGGATCCTTACCCTACACTTATGAATAAGCTTTATGTTAACCCACTTCAAGACAGGTTAGTATTAACAATCTTCTTCTTCTTATCTACAATTATTAGGAAAATCTCATTAGGCTAATTATGGTGTTTATATGGATTATGTAGATTCAGACAATATGGATTATGGGATCGTTATGCAGATTTATACCCTCAAAACGATCTTGTTTACACAATTGGTGTAAGTGATTATAGAAGAGACTGGTTCTTTGCACATGTCACAAGGTAAATACATAAAACTATTTTCATTTTACTATGTTAATGCTTATTTACTAATTTATTTTTAACGTTTTTTTTCTAAATATAGAAACGTTGGAAACAATACATACGAAGCAACAACATGGCAAATCATATTTAACCTAAAGAATGTAAACCGTGTTGGATTCTACACATTAAGAATAGCTTTAGCATCAGCTGCAGATTCAGAATTACAAATCCGGATCAACAATCCAAACTCTGATCATATTTTCACGACCGGTTTAATCGGAAAAGACAATGCGATTGCTAGACATGGAATTCACGGATTGTATAGATTGTATAGTATCAATATCGATGGAAATTTACTAAATGTTGGTGATAATATCATATACTTAACTCAATCTAGAAGTATAGGACCGTTTCAAGGTGTTATGTATGATTATATTCGTCTTGAAGGTCCTTCTAGAACTTGAGATGAAAATTAGATAGAGTGAAGAGAAATTTTATTCATTTGAAAATGTAATAATTAGGGGTGTGTATATACTATATAGTAAGGCATGATTTATTACTCTTTTTGTTATGTTTATAAAACTCAAACTTTTAAGAAGGATGAAAAATAAATAGTTTGAAAGCATGTGTAAGGAGTTATTGTTACATTGCCATCATAGTAATATAATGTCATGAAACCATATAGAGAATCACAAGAGATTTAGAGTTTTCTCTATACTATTTTTATAGCTGTTTGTTTAGTTATCTTGACCAAATCTTCTTCTTGGTGTCTCTCTCTTTCCCGACCGGTTGTTCTCTGTTAATAACCTTCTTCTGAGCCACAGGGACTTGGTTTGATGAACCGGTAGCTGGTCTTGATGGTCTGGTCAATCTAGCAACAACTCTTGGCGGGTCTGATTTCCTGATCCGTTTCTCCTTCATATGAGGATCTTCGCCGTTGTTCTCTGTTTCGCCGCTTCTTGATACTCTCTTCTTTCTAGTCATCTCATTGAGATTTAGAGAATCATTTCTTCGAGTACTTGTCTTGAGACGGTTTGATGTTCTCAGGATGTTGCTGGATTCCATATTCTCCTCATTGCCAAAGTTATCTTCCTTGAAGCAAGTTTTCACTTCGTCAGGAGTAGCACGAGCGGGATCGGGAAACTCTCTAGTCGCTGCGATTTGTTGTGTATGCAGCTCTTGCTCCTTTAGCCTCACTTCAAGTTCTTTAATCTGCAAAAAAAGGAAACAAAAAATGTTTTAAAGCATCTGGTGATAAGCTCAAAATTCCTTGAGACAATCCCTGAAACTTACCTTCTGTCGTAGTAACACTGCTTCTTGACTTTGCTCCTCTTTCTGTTTCGTCTCGAAATCTTTAATCTGAGAAACCATATTGAACAGAAGATCGAGATGGTGAGATTTTACAAATAAAAAGAAGTAAAGTTTGAGACTGAATCAACCTTCTGTTGCCACATGATAGAGTTGACTTCAGACTCTTTCAACTTATTCTCAAAATCCTTAACCTTCTGCTGCCACATAAGAGAGTTTCCTTCAGATTCTTTCAACTTATTCTCAAGATCCTTAACCTGCAGCCATCATTTTAAAAAGTTTTGTTTTAACTCTTCACAAAACATTACGAGTTTTAAATGTAACAATGGATATTGATATCAGGAAACCTTTTGGTGATTAGCTGCAGAGTCTGATTGTTGTCTCTCCCGGAGCTTGCACTCTAGCTCCTTGACCTTTAATGGGAAAATGGATATGTTAGTCTTAAAATGGTAATAGAGGAAGATCAACCATGTCATTAAGCAGAAAAAGGAAGAGAAAGAACCTTTTGTTGGAGATTGCTACAAATCTCATCTCTGCTCTTTAGTCTTTCTAGAAGCTGTGCGTTTTGCTTCTCCGATTGGTCATGCAGTGACTCAAGCTGGCTTTCAAGTTCTTTGTTCTTTTCCTGGAGGCTTCTGTATGAATGGTCTCTTCCTTTATTCTTACTTTCCAGGTTCTGTATGTTCTCTTCCAGTTTCTTTATCGATTCATCTTTGGATCGGCTTTCTTGCTTTGCCTTCTCAACCTATACGGAGCAATAAGGCAAAGCTGTGACACAATCCAAAAAGGCAAATCCAGGACAAAGAACTAAACTTGCAGAAGCCATACCATTGTTTTCAGCTTTTGAATCTCACTAGTATCAATTTGCTTTCTTGCAGGACCCAACTCAACCCCTCTAACACGAGTTGCAAAGTTCAGTGAACTTAGAGTCTCACTCATATCATGCTCAGAGGGACTGATTTGCACAAACATCAGAGTCTTTGAGTCACCTCCTGCATCATTTGCACACACACACATCAGTTTACCAAAAGCACCAGTGTCACGGCAGATTGATCCTTAAGAAAAGGTCAAGAAGATTTTTTACCCAGTGAATCTTGAAGCAAATGTGTTAATTTCGAGTTCCTGATAGTTAATAATTGAAAGTGTTAAAGCAGCCAAGACATAGAGGGAGAGAATAATTAGGCAAATGGTTACACTAACCTGTATGGAATGTGACTACTCTTGGTTGCCAAAGCATAAATCACATCTCCAAGAGCTGAAAGCGACCTATTAATGTTCTGTGCTTCCTTCAGACGCTCACCTTGCACGTCAGTCTTTGCCAACCTCTCACTTCCGGCTAAATCTACAAGCCAGAGCTTGCTTTTTGTGCAATCACCATTCATCAGATTCTTTGCTTTTACCGTTATAGAGAGCATGCTGCAAAGAGAATAAACAACGCATAATGTAACAAAAAATGTGGGGAAGCCAAACTTTTAAACAACATAGTGAGAGAGGCATACCAGTGGGAACGACTGCTATGCTCATTCACATTATTGGATCCAACAGCTCTGGCATTGCTTCCAGCCTGAAGGACATTCCACACTTCGTTTATATTTTCCACCTTCGCTTCCACTAATCCAGGAACATGATGGGACCCCTCAGAGGATTGTTTTATCTCCAACCTTAGTGGCAGAATCCACAAAGATTAAAGATCAAGCTCTATGGAAATTTCTAACTGAATCTGCACGTCTTTAAGACTTTTTCAAACAGAGTTTCTTACTTCTTTGATGCTGGTGATGTTGCTAACAAGTCTCTTATCTGTTCATTGTAGACCTCAAGGACACTAACTGATATACTGTACGAAATTGTCTCTCTCCTTTCTTTAGCAACCTCAAATAACTGCTCAACCGTTCGATAGTTAACACCCCTGTTCTGTGGAGTACCTTCCATTGTAAATGTCTTTCCTGTTCCTGTTTGCCCATATGCAAAAATACACACATTGTATCCATCTAGCACAGAAACAACCATAGGAGAAGCATCCGCAAAAACATCAACTGCAAGATTAATAATAAAGAAACTTTGTTAATAGTCTATCTTTGTATACTTAATATCTGACTTTGTACATATCGCGCTACCTTGACCATCTTTTGGTGTATAAACTCTGTCAAACTTGTAACTTTTCTTGGAGTTATTTCCTGTAACAACACCAAGCTCTCCATCCTTTGCTCCATCAAAGTCAACAATTGTGGCACACTTAATTGACATCTCCTCCTTATTCAAAGGGCGACAACGACAAAAGACCCTAATGTTGCCTGTTGAAAAAGATGATGCGAGTAGATTCTTGAAGTGTGATGTCAAGAAGCTAAAGCAAATCATCAGTAAAAATATGAGTTTTCTCTACCTTTTGTCTCTTGTATATAGTTATATAGCTCCTTTCTCTTCGCTTGCTCTTCACTGTACTTCTGCTTGAGGTCCTCACACTGTGAAACTGTTTTCACAAAATAATATTCGTATTAGCTCATAAAATTGCCTCTTTAAATCCTATCTTCAAAACCAAAAAGTGTGGAAATCTCACCGAGTGCCTGAACTCCATCAACCATTTTATACAATTCAGGAATTGATTCCACGCATTCGTGTGCTTCCTGTGACAGCTGAGATTGTTCCCTTCTCATTATCTGCACATGCAATAGTTTCATAAACTGAGAAAAGCAAAAAATATCTTTGAAAAACATGTATATCAGAGGGGCTTTGCGACAACAGTACGTTACCTCTATTTTCTCCTGTAGATTACCAATTGCAGTGATCCAATACCTCTTGTCTTTCTCATACTTGCTAGTGATCCTTTTCAAGCAATCAGCTTGAGTTACCACAGTTTGATCTGTATCAAGTTTAAGCATAGAATTAAAAATCAAGAAAACCTCCGTCACACGCCAAATATTTCACAGTTATGCATTACCTAGAGAGCGTGCTTCGTACATCTTATTATCGAGTTCCATCATCACTTTCTCTAGCTGCTCATTGGCAGAGGTCAGTGACATCCACGCTTCATGGCACTCATTTGTCTTATGATGGTACTGTTGAGAAAGCTCTTCTATCTTCTTCTCATACTTGTCATGAGCTTTGGCTCGCATAAATCTCTTCTGCTCAAAAATCAACATGAAAAGAAGATAAGAAACACAGGTAATTCATAAAGATCATACTGTTAGGAAAAAAGATCCAGCAAGCTATATAAACAATACCCGAGCAGGAGAAATCTCTATCTCTGCAGCACAGTTCTCACACTTAATGAAATCTTGTGAAGTTCTTAGAACTGTACAGTAAATGCAATGAATGAGTCAGCAACTGAAAACTATGGGCCTACCCTTAAATAGCTTAGAATCTCAAAACCAAGCACAATAAAAGAGCCATTACTTGGAACCTTTGGTGCTTTCCTCAGACAAATCCCACAAACCACTGGACTTCCATTTAGTCCTTCGAACCTTACTCTAATCAATCCATCATCCATTACAATGACCCTTAAGTCAACCAACAGGAGTGGCCTGTTTGCGCCAACAACTGAGAAGATATCGAATTCAGCTAAGACCTGATATAGAAAAAGTTTTTAGCATTAAGCAAAGCATTGTTCATAGAAACTAAATGAAAACACCATCTTCACTTGGTCGACTTGCCTTCTCGTCTTGAACATAGACATTGAATACCCTTATCCCTTTAGGTCCGTTGGTATTAATAATTTCCGCAAAATGAAAATCGATGAAATACTCTCCGGGAAGTAGATTATTTAACTGGTAGCAAAAGTTCCCAACACGAGCTGACTGGTAAAGGAATGGGTAGTCTCCAGCTTCAGCTATAGACTCATCTGTTCTTAACACATCCCCTCCTTTGAAATAGGTGTCTCTGAGGATATTGAATTCAGAATCTAATGCCTTTGAATCATCTCCCCCAGCATTTATGAACATAATAGTTTCATCTGCTATAACACCAAAAATAACTCAATACATAAGCTACATTGAGGATTTTTGGGTTCACTAAATCAGTAGAGAACCCCATTTTCAATTCGTTACAACCAAATCAAATTCCCTAAGTGTGGTTGAGTGTGAATCTTCAAATTATAGTAGCATCATACAACATCAAAACGCGAAAAACCCCAAACCCAAAAACCAAATCCTAGGGATTTAACAAGCATTCACGAACCCAAAAACCAAATCAGAATTTTCCCAAGTGAAAATGGAAATGTAGCTGAAGCTGATTCGAGTAAGTTAAAGAAATTCAAATCAAAAGTGAGAATCATCCAAACCTGTGAGATTAGCTTTGGTGAAACCAGTGGTCACCAGTCTTGAATTAGGATCACACACCATTGAATCCGCCAAAGCATCGCCACAATCATCCACTGAAGTATCTTTAGTCACTGTTGCATCACTAACGAACTGAGAATTAGGAATTTCCGGCGAACAAGTCGGTGGAGTAACTTCAGGAACCACCGGGATCTGAACATCTTCCATTGAAAAGCAAATTGATTCTCGTTTTCGTTATCTCTCGTCGACGATCAAAGAAAATCGAAAGGGCTTTAATGGCGAAATGAAAGAGAAGAGAAAGAGAGAGAGAGTGAGATAAAATGAAACTAAAGGCGTGAGCGGAGAAGAATATTTCTTTTTCCTTTTCTGCGTTTAGCGTTTTAAAATTTGAATATCTCTTAAGAGACGACCGTTAACAACTTTATATGGGCCTACACTTTTTCTATTGGGCTTTCTTGCAAATTATTTATTTATTAATGTATTGGGCTTTTTATAACTTTTCCTATTTAAATTAGGGAATTATGAATGATAAATAATTATTTTAGTATAGCAAAACATAAAAACTAATGGTAAAAATCAATAAAAAAACATAAAATGAAATTTTAATATTATATATATATATATATGATTTAAATAAAAAAAATTGTATAGCTTAAAATGTTATGCAAAAGCTCCCTCCATTCTTAGATACAAGCTTGAAGCACTAGAGATTGTAAAAACAACTCATCTCTATTACAAGAAGTAGCTGCAAAACATAACAATAGCAAGAGGTCATCCTTGGCCTGTTGTTAACTTATCATTGATCAGCAAGGATTGATAAGAGCAAAGACATCGCTGTGCGGGTTTGCTCAGGGGTCCCGGAGATTAACATCGCGGCATCAACTCCGGTAGGATCCTTAGTATTCACTTTTGCTCCTGAAATCTATTGGTTTTTGAGAGAAAAGAGTACAGTCTTCATTTGATTTTTCTTTGTCTAGCAATATATAAAATGATTCAACTATGTACCTGTTGTAGATGATCTAGACCGGCGCCATCTCTGCCATAGAGAGCAACAAGTGCATCTTTCTCCACGGCTAACTCTAAGGTAACTTTTCTTAAAGATACTCCTTTACTTCTACTTCACCATAACCAACAAGAAATAAGTTTCATGCACCAGATTGTTAACAAAAATGTATTATATATTGTCGTTGGGAATTAGAAACAGACCTTGGTGGTAAACTAGAAGAGACGTCTCCACTCATAGAACTTTGTGGACTTGTAAAGCCGTTGAGTTCATCATTCAAGTCTTTAAGGACCTCTGTCTGCATCAGATTATCGATTGACTTCATTAGTTCTCCACCGCTTCTGGCCATCTTCAAGTCTTTATCATCACCTCTGGTTGCGTTCTGCATTTTAGTTGAACCACCATGGTTCTTAAAATGGAAGCAAATTAACACTCCACAAAGGGGAAGAAGAGACAATAAAGAGAACTCTAGCCTAGAAGTAAGAACCACTTACTTGTTGTGATGGTTGTCGATTGTAATCTGTTCCTGCACTTTCATATGGATTACTAATTCGAGCTCTCATTTCTTCAAAGACCTCCTTCGGCAATAGGTTATCCCGTAATTTAGAAGAAACGTGAGATAAGGCCTTCTGTACATGGCTATACTCTCCCTTAATCTAAAAACAATCAAAGAGACAAAGGAGTGAATCTCGGTTAAATGCATAGTATCCCACAACTTTCTCATCTCCAAGGCAATAAATAAGCTTATACTGATTAGCTTTTACCTCTATCGCCATTTCATTCTCTGAGAAACAGTCGACAATATGGTCATCTACTAGAAAGTGTACATCAGCACCAGTTGCTATGATCGCTTCTCTGTTTCTAATCAAGTCATAAGCAAAATGTGATGGTACCAATAGCTTAGCTTTCACTAGAGCCCCATTTTGCAATCCCGAGAGAAGGCCTTTCTCAACATCAATCTCAACAGATCTTGCAAAGACGCGAACCAAAGCTTTTTGTGCATGAGAGTACCTTGCCTCAAGGCTCTAAAACACAAAGAGATTACAACAAATAAAATCGGATAAAAGTTTGAAGTAGCAAAGCAGGAGAGTAAAACAAACCTACCTCGCGTGCAGAAATAGTAACAACTCGTTCACCGGATTCTTTTAGCGGAGTTCCAATTGAAATAGAAGCACCGGTTTCATTCTGCAGAGCTCTGATAATACTTCCTTGTTTCCCAATTATGCCTCCAGCTGCAACACTTGAGCAGATTAGCTTAAACACAACCTTCGGTTCTGTATCTTTCGAAACTTGAAAACCGTTTCCTTCTTCATACGGTGATGGTAAATGCCTATTGGATGCAGCAGGAGTCTCTGAAGCATTAGGCAACAAAGACCGCAGATTCGGGAAAAACTCAGAGTGAGGATCATCTGAGTTTCCATCAGTAGATGACGATGCCTCATAAGCTTTGGTGCAAAGTGGAAGTGGATAGCCATTTAGAGGTGGAGAATTTTGAAGAAAACTCGATACCATAACAAGTGCCTTCTTCACAGCCAATACATCTCCAGTAATCTTGTACATAAAGATGAAACATTCACACAATCAAAACTCAAAAAAGACTTTTAAAAAATGTTCTGTTTTTGACATCAAAACTCAAAAAGTTTTAGTTTTTGAGACTTACTTGAATCAGTTCATCATTGTTAGTTCCACAAATCGGCGGAGGCAAAACCCTAATCACCGCACCGGAGTTTCTCCGCATCCATTTCACATTGTCCCCTCTTTTTCCTAAAACGGCACCAATCTGATTTCGATCAGCGAGAATCCCACAATAAGCTTCTTTATCATCGCCGTCGTCGACGATTCCGCAGCTATCTTTCGCCGCAAGAACCGCCCAGGATCTCTCTAATACCCTAATCAACGCCGCTTGAGCAGCGGAGACCTCACAAGTAACCCAGTCTTTGTGTTCCTCGCCGGAGACATCTCCGACTCTATCAGTCAACAAAACGCTTTTGTTAACGGCGGTTGAGCCGACGATGAACACGACCCAGTGATCAGAGCCGTTCACCGGAGACTCACAGTGAATCTTAGCACCGGTTTCACGCCGGAGCTTTGAAACGACACAGCCGTTCTGACCGATTATGCCTCCGATAACCGACGCGTGACAGACTACTCGTAAAGCCGTTTCGTCCGGTAAAACGTAAATCACCGGACGTCGCTGCAATCTTTGGTTCTGATTCGACATGACGGTTGTTCCACGGCGGTTATTCATCGCCGACGAGAAATGAGTATAGGTTCAGTGTTTTCTTCTTCCGACAAGACGCAGTTGTGAGGTAGCGGGAACGACAAAAACGCAAAGGAACAGTTTTTTGCTTTTAGAAAGAATTTTAAAAAATTAAAAACGCGAATTTTGGGAGAATCATGTAAATATCGTAAATCACGCGTTTCGTATCAATGCGTTTTCACGAAAGGAAAGTTTCGCGGAATAATTGGTTTGGTTCTGATATTTTAGATTTCGAATTTAATGTGAATATAAGAATTTAAAAAACGAAATGTTCGGTTTGATGCACGAAAAAGGGGTTTGGTTCGGTTCAGGTCACGCATTTGATTTAAAATACTTTTAATTGTGATTCAGCGTTTCAAACGCTAACGCTACATGTTTGTCAACATTGACGCGGTTTGTAGAAAATGAAACGTACGACTTACGAGACGACGACTGACTCTGAAACTGGAAAAGATTTGAAATTTGATAATTCCCAAAATCTTATCTTTTTCTGAACTCTTTCGATCTTTTTCTCAAAATTTGATAATGGCGACTGATGAAGCGATACTTGATCAGGTGAAGAAGGAGATTCCAGTGGATGAGGAATCTCTGGTTTTGAATCGAGACTCGAGCGTCGGCCTCGTCATCGTTGACGTTGTTAATGGCTTCTGCACCGTGGGCTCCGGCAATATGGTTTTTGTTACTCTTTTCACAATTTCATTAGAGATGCTTGTTTCATGGGTTTCTCATTTCTCTCAAGAAAATCTGAAATTTTTGATCTTTTTGTTTCTTTTCCTCATGTCTTCCAAGTGTTTGTGATATTGCTTCAATGATACGTTTATTTTTGGGCCAAGTGAAGAAAGTGTTTTTGCCTTGTGATTTTGCAGGCTCCAACAAAGCCTAATGAACAGATATCTAAAATGGTGGAGGAATCTGCAAGGCTTGCAAGAGAGTTCTGCAATCGGAATTTGCCAGTTTTTGCCTTTCTCGACTCTCATCATCCTGATATTCCGGAGATTCCGTATCCTCCTCATTGTATTATAGGAACTGACGAATCAATGCTTGTTCCTGGTCTGTTTCTTTCGACTCCCTGTGGCTTGTTAGATTTTTAAAACCCGTGTCACAGTCTCTTGACTTCTTTCTCTTCTTCTTTTGAGAATCAATCAGCTCTGCAGTGGATTGAAAGTGAGAATTGTGTCACTCTTAGGCGAAAGGATTGTGTTAATGGGTTTGTTGGTTCGATGGAGATAGATGGTTCTAATGTTTTTGTAGACTGGATTAAGGAGAAACAGATCAAAGTTGTAAGCTTTTCTTCACATATTATTGTCAGTTATATTTCTACAAGTTCAATGCTTTGTAGGCTTATCTTGAACTTACTTGGAACATCCCTGTGTTTTTGGGATCTAAAGATTGTGGTTGTAGGTATCTGTACAGACATATGTGTGTTTGATTTTGTGGCTACTGCACTCTCTGCCCGAAACCACGGTGTTCTTCATCCTCTAGAAGAAGTGGTAGTGTACTCCCATGGCTGCGCCACTTTTGACCTTCCTCTTCAAGTTGCAAAAGACATCAAAGGCGCCATTGCTCATCCTCAGGTCTTTGTAACTATGTGAAAAGTTTGATGCTTATGAAATTACTGTTGATTTGTATAGTTGATTTTTCGGTGACTTTGAAAACTTTTCAACCGGCTCATCTACTTATTCTTTTGTTGTCTCTTTGTCCAGGAGTTGATGCACCATGTAGGTCTATACATGGCTAAAGGAAGAGGAGCTAAGGTAGTCTCTGAAATTTCTTTTGACCCTTGAAAGACTATCGTGTTAGAGAATTTATCATTCTAATCTCATTATTCGATAGACGAATGATCGGTAATACCTTGTTGAGTTTGCTTATGTTTTTGTAATTGCTTCTTGTTTGCTTATGATCAAATCTTGTGTATACGGTTTCTGTATGAAAAATAAATTTATTTCTCATCTGTCTAAATGAAATGTTCATGTGATCTTATGCTAAGTTTTTGAGAGAATGATTATTGCAGAAGACTTGTCTATTTACAAGCCATCATGAAAACACTTCTTAATAAATAAAATCGCAAACTCTATTTCTTGTAATGGTTCTGGACATACAACTTTTGAAGAAGAAAATGGAAAACCCCTGGGAGACATTCTCTTGCCTCACCAGCTACAAGCGCTGTGAACAATCTACAATCTCAAAAAGGATAATCAACACACAAAACTATTGTTTCAATCTCGCAAACAAATAAAAGGAGATGAAGGATATAAAGGATCCTCCTCCTCATGGAAATACAGGTAAAAATACGAATGAATCAAATCCTCCATGAATCTGATAACTTGCAGTATATGAGTCAGTTGACTCTCTTAATGGTATGTTTATGTATTATGAATTATGTGGTTACCTATGTAGAAGTCTTCAACTTTCTATATAGTGAAGGATGCATACAGGAGAATATCGACGGCTTAGCTCTCTTCTGTTTGGAGCCAAAGATAAATGACCTTAAGGGAACTCTTGATCGACTATCTGAATGTTGAAGATCAAGATCGGATTTGTTCTTTGAACCCGAAAGAGAAAACTCCTCGTTGAGCTTTGTGAGAGTCTTGTCAACCTCGAGTTGTAGGCTGGTAATGTGATCTAACCCGGCCTGTAACTCATCTGCCACTTTGTTGTTCTCCTGCTTCATGTTCAAAATCTCACCTTGAAATTTAGCAGCTTGATAGCTTGTGAATCTGAAATCATCGTCTTCAGCACTTGATTTCAGGGCTTTTGTTATCTCATCCTGTATGTTACACAATGACTCGAATCTGGATTTCAGTTCCTCTTTCAAAGCTGCACCTTTCTCCAGCCAGAGACCCAGGTCTGTGTTTATTTCCCTTAAGTGTATATAAAGTGGCCTGACATCTGATCTCACGGCATATTTAGCTGTGCTACTTCCATCTTGCTTTTTTCTTTGCTCGAGCTTTGATATCTCGGCTTGTAGATCTTCTATTGACGTGTCGTAGCTCTGGATCTGTCCAAATGCTGCACTGAACCTTAACCAGAAATCCAAATTCTCCTCTAGAAGCTCATCAATATTCAACCTGAACTGTTCCTCAACCACAGACATGTTCTCGTTTTCTGCAGCCGTGAATCCGATGGAATAGTCCTCGTTTGATAACTGGTTTTCCATCGAGTCATTATTACTGTCTGCAAGACCCTTCTGCAGGAGGCTCATTTTCTGTCTCAGTAGCTTGATTTCACTATCTTTTGTCGCATTCTCTAACTCCATCTTTGTTTTTGTTTCATCCAAAGCTTTCTTCATATCCTTGTAGTTCCTGAGAATAGTTGTGTACTCTGTAAGCAAATGCTTTTCTCTATTTTCCATTCCCTTCATGAACATCTCTTTCCAGTCTGGTTCACTTTCTTTCTCCTTTTGATCCTCTAGCCGCTCGCCATTGAAACTGATTTCAGATTCTTTAGAAGATATCTGCTTCTCTAAAACATTATCCGGAACAGAATCTGTCTTGTCAGATGCAGGTTGCTTCTCTAAAACATTATTCGGCAGAGAATCTGTCTTGTCAGATGCAGCTTGCTTCTCTAAAACATTATCCGGCAGAGAATCTGTCTTGTCAGATGCAGCTTGCTTCTCTAGAACATTATCAAGAACAGACTCCGTCTCTGTCTTCTGAGATGCAGCTTGCTTCTCTAAATCATAATCTACTTTTTCAGTAGATTCCACAACAGTTTCCGCATTTTTACGTGGGATGGTGATATCTTCTGCAACTGTTGTCGCATCGCGGATTTGTTCAGAGCTTTCACTCTTCTCGGCCAAATTCTTTTGATGTTCCTCTGTCCCTTCAGAAACATCTAAACTCCTCTTCTCACCTTCCAAGTCCTTCTCTGGTTCCATATTCGGTGCCAAGTTATCAGAATCGCTCTCTGATTTCACCTCATGCAAATTCCCGGTAGAGAGGTTATCGAGATTATTACATGCTTCATCGAACTCTGTATGCAGATTGCTACTCTTATTCATTACATTTCTATCCAAATCCTGCAACGCCTTGAGCTTCTCCTCCATTTCCTTCAGCTTGTTCCTCAGATCACTCTTGTCGTCTGCTAATGTCGCCTTATCGGTTTCAAGAGTACTGATCTGTGTCTGTAGGCCATTAGTCTCGTTTCTTAATCTTTGTATCAAAGCAGTCTGCGAGGAAACCGCACTCTCCAAGCTAATCACTTTGTTCACGAGCTCATCGACTTTCTCAGCCATCTCTGTCGCGTTGAGCGAAGAATTTACACCAGACTCGAAATGTTCCCTAATCTTCTCCTTTACAGATTCCAACTCTTTCTTCTTCCTAGACATCTCTTCTAGGTTATGCTCCAACTCTTCTGTTCTTCTCACGTCATCACCATCTTCTTTTGCAAAGACACTTTCGTCTCCTAGAAACTGGCTCGTTATAGACCTTAGCTTCTCTTTAGACTCCTTAATCTTTATATGCTCTTCTCTAGCTTCTTCATAAGACTTCTCTTGCTTCTCCTGCAACTCCACTAGCTTCTCCTGACAAGACTTTATCGCAGTCTCGGTCATCAACCTCCGAGCTTCATCATCTTCAATCACAATAGTGTCACCAAACTCGTCCTGCAAACCACAGATCCTCTCTTGCTTCTCCTTAATACTCTTTTCAAACTCCCAATACTTTGACAAACCTTGCTCGTAAGAGCTTTTCACAAACTCCTTCTCCGTCTGCAACGTCAAAATCTCTTTCTGCAGCGTATCAATCTCTTTCATCGCCTCGGACTTGCTCAAACCCGAGCTCTTAACAACCACATTCGAAGAACCTCCAGTGTACTTCATAGATTTCCTCGGCTGAAGCTTCTTAGTAGCAACTTTCACCGCGCTCTTCAAGTCTTTAACAGGGAGTTTGGGTACACTAGGGACATTAGCACCAGAATGATTCGACCTTTTGGCGAACTTAGAAGCCGAAGAAGAATCATCGTCATCATCCATGGCAAAGTTAGGGACTTGATCAGGAAAAACAGAGGCAATGGTGGTGTTAGCGTTTTGAAGCTCAGTGGAAATGTGATCGTAACGCTCAGCTAAAGCTCTATAAGCTCTGTAAGATTCTTCAACAAAGCTAATGAGTTCTGGTCTCTTCTTGTAATACATCTCTGCACGCTTCGCGAAAGAATCTCCATCTTCTTGTAATAGCTTCAACACATATTGCACCTTCTCTTCAATATCTGCAAATTTTCAAATCCGATCACAAAAAGGAAGAGAGATTTTTACAGAGATCATTGTAGATCATAAGTTTCTCTGTTTGATGCAAAACAAATCCTCAAATATCAGAAAGATCACAACTTTGGTTTGAACATAAACGAATCGTAGAGAGAGATGGAAGGAGAAAGGAGAGACCTTGAAGGTTTTGTTCGAGCCATTTGGATTGTTTGGTTCGAATATGACTCGCCCACCACCATGAATAAGCATTACTCGCAGCTCTCTGAAGCATCGTCTTCTTCTTCTTCCTCTAACGAAAATGATCACACAAACAGAGTATTTCTCATTCAAGTTTCCAGAAAACAGAGACAGAGAAGGAAAAAGCTTTCTAGCATTTAACTCTTTTCTGCAATCTCTCTCTCTCTCTCTCTCTCTCTCTTTCTCTCTCTCTAGATCTCAATAAGAAAAGAAAAAAGGAAAATTTTCCGAGAAAGAAAGAGAAAATTTTCGGTTAAGCTTTAGACCCACAAAGAAAGTTTTTTATTTTTTGGATCAAAAAAAGAAAAGAGTTAAGGAATGAGGAAAGAACGTGCAGCAAAATAAGAAATGAATCTCTGCTTTTTAATCGGTAGGGACTTTTATTTTAATAAAAATCTGTTGTGAGCTGTTTCAATATTTGATAATGGGTGGGAGCAAACCTCGCTCTTCCTTTTCTATATTTTGTTTGGTAATTACCATTTTAATTTTTCTTTTTAAGACAAGAAGACTTTTGTTATTAATTACTGAACTAATAAAATTTAAAGATATTGATGAATGTCTTTCTTCTTTTTTATTAACCAACCAATCTTGTAGTGACACCGTCGTGGTCGGAGAAGTCATAAGCATTCCGAATATTCTTCTGTGTCAAACGTCACAGAACCAGAAGTAATTCATAATTAACTTATTAATTAATTCATCTAAGAAAGGGGTCTCAGCGAATTCACATATTAAAATAATGAATACATGGAATGTGAAAATGTCATCTTCAATTTTTTTTTTAGTGAAAATATGTTCAAACAAGCAAAGTTTAGGAAAACTAAAGCCTTTTTTCTTGTTCTTAATCAGTAATTAATTGAATCTTTTATTGACGATCGTACAAGTTTTGATGAACCGGTCAAAGGTTGGTGTGTCACGACCCGACACGAAGAACTAATCTTCCTTTGTCCGGAAATACAGTTCAGACTAAGTAGCCCAATTACGAACTAGATTGATTATATATTTATGTGGGCTGATGTTGTAAAGCCCACTAATGTCTCATTTTCTTAGGCCTTCCATGGACCCAAAACTATTATAGGGTAGTCTAGTGATGGACATTCGGATACACGTTCAGATTCAATTCGGATATTCGGATTTTTAGGGTGAGAGGTTTAAGTTGCATTCGGGTTTGGGAGATGCACATATCATATTGCATGGCACTTTTTGCCTCTCCGATAATTAGGCCAGAACGTTAGCTATATAGCGTCATGTTGTTTGGCTTGGAAAGCTCTTAAGGTGAGATTGACGCAAAAAAATCAAACACCAGAAAATATCTCTCACTTTTCTAAACTTACCTTGTCCATTGGATTATAAAACAGAAATATAACAACTAAAGAGTGATAATATATATAGCTAATACATATCCCAAAAGGAAAATCTCTTCCTCAGAGAGACACTTACAACAAACATATTGAAATTTACTATTAGACATTGTCTCTTGTTATTACTGAGCTAAAGAGATTTGCAGTAAATCTCCTCACTCCATTAACTTCTTTGTAATGTTCCATCACCACTAACCACCATAAGGTAAGCTGCACAAAACCAAACATTGTTAAATCAATTGGTTACTTTTAGTGTGATTTGGTTAAAAATACTATATACTATATGATTATATCAAATATTCTGAATAACAAATTATTTTACATGATCTCAAGATATTTCTTTAATTTCTCAGTGCATGTTTTCTTTTTTTGTTGCTAATTTTAATATCCAATATAGTCATCTTTTTTTTTTGAATCCATGTAAAATGATTAAATCAAGAGAATGAAAAGATAAAAGAGGTGAAAAGTTAATAAATTACGCGAGTCTAAGGGAAGTATCGGAGCTTTCCGAGTCAACAGGAGCGCCGGTGGAGTTTCCGACGTTAGTAATGGACTCCGACGAGTGTCCTTCCTCGTACACGGCGGTGTTCTCCGGCTCAACACCGCCGTATCTTCCATGCACATTATTATATATCTAACACAAAAAGTTCCAAATCTAACATTGAACCAGAAAAATAAAATTAAAACAAAATTAGAAAACACACGTACTTGCATGCCAAGTCGCTCGTTCTCTTCGGTTAGTTGTGTTCCCTACAAAATCAAGGTTGGAATATAGAAAATACAAATTAGAAATCAATTGATTTCTCTAATTATTTGCATTTCGTGTATCTATATATATATGTCTTGGTGTAATATAGAAAAGATAAATGTTGAGATGAAGTCTCATAAGCAAACAAATCTAGGACCATGTGTTCTATGTCAAGCCCTAGAGACTAACTAGCTAAACGTTTACCACTAGATTCCTAATACTAATTACTTAATTGGTTTATCCATTTATCTCAAAGTATGATCAAAGAGGTGTTTCATGTGTTATATATATGTAACTTAGAAATTTCTAATTTATAACCCGAGTTTAAATCAAGGCGAGTGTATATGTGTGAGCTCTAGAAGAAAGATGTGATATCGACAAAGGGAGGATGAATACTTGCTGCCTTAGTCGCTTATTCTCATCCATCAATTGCATTCCCTAAACACCAAAAAAGAGAAAATATTAATTCTCGAAATTGACAACATCATATGAAGCAACATCTCATTCATAATCATTTATAGACGTTATTTAGTTTCTTACCTTTCTTTGAAGGCTGCTGATCTCATTCATAATCTTCTCACTCTACAAGAAAAACATCTCGTTAATAGTAAGTTACATAAGCTAAGAGAAACCTTAAGAGTTAAGACAATGTATCATACTACTATACCACTATAACTACTCAAATGTTAACAACCTTTGTTTCAATCACACGACTCAAACCAGCTTCAAGGGCCTTTTCAAGTTGTTGCAGCTCTTCAATGTTAAGTCCTTGAAGTTCCTCTCCTCTCATTTGCCTATATATATAGGATCATAATTAATAAATAAATAGTTAGAAACATAATAGTTATGTAAAGCTTCATGGAATATGCAATATAGTGTACCTTAGTCGGTGGCTCTTGTCCGCAATTTCTTTGCTCAGCCGAGCGTGATCACTGTTCTCAACCAACTAACAAATACAACATTGACATGAGCACTTAAGCAAATACATTTATGTAAATCTATACAGATGACTAATTCTACATTACTACATGCTTAAGAAAGCTCGCATTCATTATCATTCGTGTAAAAAAATATTGCAATGGTTTTAAACCAACCTATCATTGTAAGCAGAGAATCACAAACCTAATAGTCCGAGTCTCAAAGTATTTTTGAGAATCTTAATTCATCAGGATCGAGCATTTTTTTCATGAGTTAAATTTCATACAAATGTAGTTCAATCTTATGCCATAGATATAATGCTTAGTATAATGTTTTCTAGAGTTTCTTGATCAAATATATGCGCATGAGGATACATTAATCTAAAAACGGCAATTTAACGGAGTAAAGGATTTTATTATAAGTGACATAATCGCAAAGCTAACCTGTAACTCAAGGCATGGCTGATCAAGCTTCTCCAAGTTCTTTGACTGCAAGTTATGTCTCTCTAATACTTCCCTCATGCTTCATTACATAATGCAAGTTGTTATTGTAATATAAGACTCTAAATGATCTAACTATTAGGTTATAAACAGCAAGATTGTTGATATATCTCTAAGCCTTAGATATATAATCATATAAACATTGCAACCATAATGTAAAATCAAAAGATACGTAGCCTAATTCACAAAATACATTTTAATTCCGACATAAACATTATTTCATGTTAAACATTGTCCTTTACCAAAATAATATTTATAATTATATGTGAATGTGTGTGTATAGATGTCCCTGAAGACAGAAACTGAACTAGTAACTCGTGGGTCAGAAATCCAAAATCGTATCTTCATGATATGATAAGTCTTAAGTCATTTTAGATTCCCAATATATATAACATATCCAAAACGTCTTCTATATGACTTTTCCCAATACTAATTAAGATTCCAACCTGTTTATTATTTTTATTAATCACTTCAAAAAAAAAACTTTCCTAAAGTCACAACATCCACACATTATATAGTAGATAAACTCCTAAATTCCTAATGTTATGGTCTCCACATACTTCTAAATAAATATGACATTGATGGCTTCTACATTTCATCCACAATATACAAAGATTCATGTAACATAAAAATATAGATGATTAAGAGATTATCTGGAATAATACTGTACTTGATACCTTATTTTTGGCTAAATAAAGAGTTTACTATAGTTTTATCTATGTCATTTTTGGTTATTAATATTAATATATAACATAGTTAGTGGTCCAATAAGGTTTGATACAGTAGATTTCTGTGTATCACATATGTACATCTAAAAACTCTTAAGCTTTTGTCTGGATCTAGACATGATTGCTTCAAAGAGCTAAAGAAATCTAATGAGATCGATAGAGAGAAAGAGAGACCTGGAGCTGCAAAACTCAAAGAGCTTTCCGGTGGAGGAGAAGATGATGAGAGCTACATCTGCGTCGCATAGAACGGAGAGCTCTTCAGCTTTTTTGAATAGTCCTCTTCTTCGTTTCGAAAACGTTACTTGTCTCGCCGTTGCGTTGTCGATCTTCTTGATCTGAATCTTTTCTCTAGCCATCACAAACGAAGAAGAGAAAAACCCTAAATAAAGAAGAAGTTAACTTTGATCCGAGAACAAGAAAAAAGAAAAGAGAGATTGATTTGATGAACAGAAGCAAGATCTTGAATCAAGATTCAAGAATGGTGTGATGAATAAAGAGAAAGTAAAGAGAGAGAGGAGGAAAGAGAGAAGAACCCAGAAGGAAAAAAATGTGTGAGAGAGAGAATTTTTGCTAAAAAGGGAGACTTTAAAGAAGAGAGAGAGAGAGTGACAAGACGACTGAAATGGAAAGTAAATCGTGTTCCTTTTGCTAAATTTAGAATAATAATATGATTTTGGAGACAGTAAAAACCCTAGTTTTTGAAGATTTAATAAGGAATGAAATTTAAATCTTTGTGAGAATTAGAACTATATGATGAATGTTCACAAGGAAATTAAGACTTAAGATGATCAAATAAAAACTTAAAAAATAAGAAGAGAAAGTAACAAGAATTAGAAAGAGATTAGGGGAATATAATAGTATAAAAATATTAGTTTTCCACCTCAAAGGTCAAGGAGAGAGAGGTAGAGACATGAGAGGGTTTTGATTGGTGAAATGTGAGATATTTTTTAAGGAGGGGTTTATTATTTAATAATAAAAATAACATGATGGGGTTTCTAAAATTATTATTTTTTAAATGATTTTTATGGATATTGGTTAGTGTGTGGTGATTATTGGATATAGTGAAGAAATAGGATTTGTAAGTCTCCAATGAGATGAGAGAAAGAGAAAGAAGAGAAGCGTTTGTTTGGGTCAGTGGGGAATTTTTTGTTTCTTCTTTTTATAGGGAAGCATAAAATGAGTTGTCTCCCTTTATCACATACACTCTTGGTAACTAATTGGTCGTATTTGCTGTAAAAATTATTAATCAAAACTCTCTATAAATAAATGGGTTATTATCTATTTATATCTTTAGAATATATATGGTTTTTGTATTGGTAGAATTAACCGTAGTTAATTTTGTTTTTATAGAAAAGGTAAACTAAATAAAAGTTATTACTCGTTCCGTTTCACTTTCTGTGAAGTTTTAGACAGATTTTTTCGTTTTAATATAAATGATGTTTTCAAGTCTGGATACAAAAATTTAAAGTTATTGAAATCTTTTAACCAATCAAATAATGTAGTCTATTTTTTATTGATTGGATTAGTATTAGTTAATGATATTTTTTTGTAAACGAGATAAATTTTTTAATAGTTTATAGTTTATTAAATTGTACGCATCAACTTTAAAATTCGTTTCAATTTAAACAGAATGAATATATATTATTAATATGTGTGCAATATCTTTAAACATCAACTATTGTGAAACAAAGATGTATACTAATTTTATTAAACAAACCAACCATCAAATTAAAAACTTCAATGGCCACATATCAATCCGGATTAAAGGGGGTTTTACGTTGGTTAAATGTTTTAACATGTCGTTAATGTGAAGAAATAATGAATAGAGGGACCCTCGAGCAAAGAGTAAATAAACAGTGTCGACCACTATTTTTTTTTTTAAAAAAGTGGACCCAAACCACAGACCCGAACCATCCACACGAAATCTGATTGGTACACGATTAATTGTCCGTACAGATTTTTAAAATTTTTTTATTTAAAAAAAGTTTAAAGATACTCCACACCTAATCTCAAAACACAACCCATTCTTCTTCTTTATTACTCCAAGAATACAAATACAATTATTTGCTCAATAATCTCGTTCAAGAATGTAATTATGCGACGTTCATATAGTAATTCATTAATATAATGTTATATTCATATTGTTTTAGTTCGTCCCTCATGCTAGTGGTAACATACATCAATGCAATTTAACAACAAGAAAAAAAGAAGAAGAAAACGTTGATTTGAATCGTTTGTTGCGTTTGAAACGCATGAGTGAATCATTTCAAAATTGAATAGTATGAGCCGCACGTGAAAACACTGTGTATAATTGGATTTTGGTTGGTCAAAGTGTCAGAGTCTTTTAGTTTTTGACTCGTGAATTTTGCAATGCAAATACAAATGCAGCCTCTAACAACAGTTCCTAAACCCTTTTAGCTATTTTTAGACTTCAACAACAGTTCCCTACTCACTGACACACTCACACTCTCTTTAGATGAATCAAACAACAGTGACAGTTTTAAAAAAATCAAAACCTAATGGGCTTATAAGATACAATAACACAAGCCCAAATCTTTGGTTAGTGTACTTTGAAAGGAGGAGTAATTATTACTGGGCCAAACTTAAAGACCATTCTCTTGTTTCATTATAAGCCCACTTCGATGAAACTAATCGTGACTCGTTAAAATCAGTGAACCCAAACATATGATTTTGTAGTCATGTTCGGTGAAAGAACAAATAAAACTTTAGTAAGAAAATCGTTACAAAGTATCTGAAAATGATTACAAAACATAACAAATAAATGAAGTTACTTACATTGTTCGAGAAGAACATGACTTGGTTCAACTTCTCACGACCCTTACATCCACATGGTATAATGTGATCATCACCAACATTATACGGTCTATCTTTAATGTTGATCTTTGATATGGATATTGCATAAGAACATATGTGAAGTGTTCACAAGGAGAAGAAGAATAAATATTAGAGATGGTGAGTGAGTGAGGAGGAGAAAGTTATAAATAGTGTGTAAAAATAGAACGGATATGGTTTTAAATAGAGTTTTTTTTACCGTTTATAACAGTGTCCGAAATGTTACCGTTTGTATTTTGTAACACTTTCCAAGAGATATGTTTACTGCATGAAGCTCTCGTGTCAATCGTCTTGTTTCTGTCAAACACTTTTAAAACACGTAATAGACTATTTTAAATGATTACTTTTTTATGATATATATATAGATTTAACATCAACCCACGTAATGTGCTTTACAAAAAAATATTCGTTGGAAATTAATTCAAAGTTTTTTTTTTTTTTATTATTATTATTATTATTATCAAATTTACACAAAGGCAAATGGATTTAAAATATGAAAATGTTGTTACACTTAAAAGTAAATACACTATTTTAGCATGTACACTTACTTATAGAAGTAAATTAAATAAAAAAGGGAACATATACTATTCAAATGAAAGTTTTTTTTTTTTTTTTGCCGCCCGAGGAAAGAGTTAAGTGTTAAAAAGGCGGAGAGAATTGAAAAAGTCAAACTGTAAAGTCTCCGAGGATGTCGGAGAAACGTCACACGTGCGAGTTTGTAAGGATGAAAAAAGATCTATACCAAGAAGAAGACGTGCAATTGCGTTGCCTGATTCTTATCCTTTTTTTTCCCTTTCAAATTTTCAAGAATTTAAATTTTGTTTTGTTTTTTTTTTGATGTTTTGACTTTTTATTTTCTCTCTCAGTTTATTGAGTTTCATTAAATTTTGTTTCGGGGGTTGATGATTTTCTATCGGAATTTAATACTAGCATTTAGTATGATCCGGTAACTGTTAGAATTTCAATAGTCTGATTATCAACAAAAAAAATCTCTCTTTAAATGTGATTTTTTTTTTCAAATGATGGGTTTGATTTGTTTTGTGAAAAAATCGCAGGATGATTTTGGTCTACTAATGAATTTTAGGACAAGACGAAGCTGAAGTGTTTTTTTTTTCCTTTGGTTCATGAGCTTAGATTTGCTCTTCTTCCTCTCTTCACAGGTCTCCTTCTCTCTCTTCCTCTCTCACAATTTGATTCAGATTTGTTTGGTTTAAATCATTTGTTTCCATTTACATCAAAATTTTGATTAATCTGTTGTATGATGTGAGTTTCATTTTTGATATAGATTCCATTCCATTAACGTTATTCAAAAGTAATTTCTTTTATCTCTATATAATGAGATTCTTGTGTTTGCTTTCTCTGTTTTTTTGTTTCCAGATGCTAGTGATCAAGCAGCTTTAATCGTCGTGATGATTATCTTCTTTGTGATCTCTGTGTTCATCGCACTCCTTTGGGGTTTCTTCAAGTATGTAACACTTTCTAATATGATCAATTTTAGATATCTAGTAGCTTTGGTTTATTACACAAGCTTCTATATCATAGAAATGTAGAACAATGAGATATTATTAGAGATGTTGCTATAGAGATGTTCTTCAATCAACTTTTCAAATCTTGATTTCTCCAAAGGTCATTCCCTTGGATTCTCCGGCGTTCTGCGGGAATTACTTTCGGTTTTCAATTTAATGGATGGTTTTGCTTCAAGGATGTTGTCTTCCATTTCACCAAGGTTTGTTTTGTATAGTCTTCTTCATTTTTTTTGTAATTTCAATTCAAAACAAACTTTTACATCTCTATGACTCTGTTACTGTTATTTGACAGGGTCCTATTGAATCTATATCAGTTGGAGAATTTAAAGCCAATCTAAGCCAATCCTTGGTTGAGCTTTTTGCTAAAGCTTTTATCCAAGATCCTAAAGTAATCTTCTCTATATGTGACCTTAAAATTGTAACTAGACCACCCTCCAACTCAAGTAAAGGTCCTCGCAAATCCAAAACTCGAAAATCGGGTTCTGGTGGCGGCGGTAAAGGAAAGTTGATGCTACTTGCTAATATCGGTAGATTCTTTTCAGTTTCTGTTACAAATATGGTTGTGCAGGTAACTCTTTTAGCATCATTATGTGCTTATGCTAACATATCTTATGTAGAAGATAGACTAACCATCGGATTTTGTGCAGACACCTAAAGCTAGAGGAGAAATCAAGGAGCTTGAGCTTGATTTATCTAAAGACCGAGGGTCAACGATCTTCTTCATCAAACTATACCTCATGCCGATATTTGTACAGACTTGTGATGATGAACCGCGTGTTATTTCCACTCACTCACCTGAGATGAACCCTCGAACTTTGGTAGCAGAGGGCTCTTCGTCTTCTCCTTCTTCTTTCAACTGCGAAAAGCTTTCTTTCTCTTGCGAATTTGGTCATAATAGGTACTTCTTTGTTTCCTATAGTAAACCTTATTCATATGTATATTTGGATGTTCATGGCTGCCATTTTCTGATCTTCCTGGAGCAGACAATCAAGTTCAAGTATAAAAAACGTCGAAGTAGAAATAGCTGATACTGTTTTCAACCTCAATGAGAAGCTACTGTTGAAAAGAAAAGCCTCGACAAGTGCTACTACTTCCACAGGTGAAGTGATTGGATCAAGTTCTAGTTACACAGCTTCAGAGAAACCTCAAAAGCCACCAGTGAATGTTTTGGTTGCAAAGCATGCTTCAAAATTACCAGAGAAAGTGAGTAATTCTTCTACAAGAAAGGTGTTAGTGCCTATGATATGTATAGTCAATTCATTAGCTAAAGTTCTTTCCTGTGTGCCTTTTTGACTTTATGTGTGCAGGTATCATTTGATTTGTCAAAGCTTGATATCAGATTTGTGCATCAAGAACATGATTTCTCTATCGCGAATAGCATCACAGGGTTACATTTGAAAAGTGCTAAATCTCAATCTAGAGAAGATGGCAGTGAAGACACATGTCTTCTTGATGTTGTCATGGAACTTCAAGAGATGCATGTATGTTAACAACAAGATTTCCTGTCGGTTTTCGATATACTATCTTCTAATGCTACCCTTATAAGTTTCACATTTCCATTTTCAGCTTATTAGAGAATCTGAAGTCTCTGTCTTGGAGATGACAAAACTTGGGATTTTCTCCAAAGTATACTGTCCAATGCAAGTGAGTCCTCTGTATTAGAGATAAACTTTCTCGTTAGTTTGTTTTGCCGCGCACGGGCTTATGTGTATTATTGGTGTTGCTCTCAGGAATCTTTACCTGTTAGAGCTGAGGTTGAGATTAAGCTGGGAGGACTAATGTGCAACATTATAGTGACAAGATTTGAGCCGTTGTTGCGGTTGCACTTGTCTAGAAAGAAGAAGATGGTTCTCAAAGAGGAGAAACCAAACGTTGCAAAACCCGAATCTACTGGCTTTAAGGCTGTGGTATGGAAATGTACTACCTCAGCCCCCGAAATGACGGTTTTGGTTTACAATCCCGATAATTCTCCTATATACCAAGTAAGTATCAACAAGGTTTTAGCAAGAATCTTTATTGCTAAATCTCAAGAACTGATTTTTTGTGTTACTTTTGTTCCAGTGCTTCTCGGATTCATTAGTGGTCAATGCAAGTAATATGTCAAGTAGGGGAACATGTGTGAAGATGGAGCTTAATGAACTGAGTTTATGCATGGTAGATGAACAGAGAAGATGTTTGAAAGAAATCATCTTTGGTTTAGAGTCAAACTCGGATTCGTTGATCGGTATACGAAAAGTTAAGTTGGAATTGGGCAAGTATGATGATGGTTCTAAAGGTAAACAATCACTGGTGGTTGACGTATCGGAGATTGCTGTGTTGTTTTCTTTCAAGAGTGTTGAAACGCTCGTAGTGAACGCAATGTCGATTCAAGCTTTCGTCAAAAGTTTAACCGGTGGTAGTAGTAATAGCAAGAAGACTCATGACAAACCGAAGAAGCCATCATCTGGAAAAGGGACTCAACTTTTGAAACTCAATGTTGAACGTTTCTCTGTGAACTTCTCTGGTGATTCAAACCTTGACAATACAGTCATTGAAGATCCGAAGCGTGTTAATTACGGATCACAAGGTGGAAGAGTTGTGATAAGTGTCTCAGCTGATGGCTCACCAAGAACCGCGAGCGTTATGTCGAATCTCTCCAAGGAACATGACAAGTTAAAGTACATTCTTTCGCTTGAGTTACTCAAACTCAGGTTCACTCTAAACAAAGAGATTCAGTCTACACAGGTAGAACTCGAGAAAGCGAAATCGATTTACTCGGAGTTCTTGGAAGAGCCTCACCCTGTTTCAAGAGTGACACTTTGTGACATCCAAAATGCAAAGTTTGTTCGTCGAATCGGCGGTGTTAAGGAAGTTGCAATCTGTTCTCTCTTCAGCGCATCTAATATTGTCGTTAGATGGGAGCCTGATGTTCATATTTCAATGGTTGAGCTCGGTCTGCGTATGAAGTCTCTGCTCTTAGCTCATAAACCTAAGAAACAAGAAGATGTTTCCTCCACTAAGGAAGTATCAACTAGTATTCCGAGTTCTGTCGAAAAACAAAAGAAGAAAGAGTCTATATTTGCTGTTGATGTAGAGATGTTGAGCATATCTGCAGAGGCTGGGGACGGAGTTGAGGCCGAGGTGCAGATACAGTCGATTTTCTCAGAGAATGTGCGAATCGGAGTACTCTTGGAAGGGTTTATGCTTGGTTTTTGCGGATGTAGGATATTCAAAAGTAGTCGAGTACAGATATCGCGAATACCGAGCATGTCTTCGACTTCATCTACATGGGATTGGGTAGTTCAAGGACTTGATATGCATATATGCATGCCTTTCAGGTTACAACTCCGTGCTATTGATGATACTGTTGAAGAAATGCTTAGGACTTTGAAGATAGTAACAAATGCCAAAACCAAACTCATTTTGCCTATCAAAAAGGAAAGCTCAACATCTAAAAAACCGGCGTCCACAAAGTTTGGACGCGTAAGGTTCTGCATTCGGAAGTTAGTATTTGATATTGAGGAAGAACCTCTCCAAGGTTGGCTTGATGAGCATTATCATCTTATGAAGAAAGAAGCTTACGAATTAGCCGTAAGGTCGAAGTTTCTTGATCAGTTAGTTTCCAGTGGAAACAAGGTTCCTAAAACAGGGGAAGATGAGGCAGAAGTTGAGAAGAATCTTTCCTTCGAGGGGAAAGAAATCGACTCGCAAGATCCTGCCATTATCCAGATGATGAATGAGAAACTATATAAACAATCTTTCGATTCGTATTACAAATCTTGTCAAAGTTTAAAAACTTCAGAGGGGTCAGGTGCATGTAAAGAAGGATTCCAGGCTGGTTTTAAGATGAGCACTTCAAGAGCATCTGTGCTTTCTGTTTCGGTTACGGATTTGGATTTGAGTCTTGCGGCTATAAGCGGAGGTGAAGATGGGATGATAAATTTGGTTAAGAATCTTGATCCTGTGAGTCAAGAAAAAGACATACCTTTTTCGCGGTTATATGGAAGTAATCTGCGGTTAAACACTGGAACTCTTGCTGTTCAACTTAGAAACTACACATATCCTCTGCTCTCAACAACTTTGGGTAAATGCGAAGGCCGTCTTGTGTTGGCTCAACAGGCAACAGCATTTCAGCCACAAATAATCCATGATGTGTACATAGGAAGATGGAGAAAAGTGCGGATGCTTCGTTCAGCGAGTGGAACAACACCTGGAATGAAAACATACATGGAGTTGCCGATACATTTCCAGAAAGGAGAGGTCTCTTTTGGAGTTGGTTATGAGCCTGTATTTGCTGATATCAGCTATGCTTTCACCGTGGCTCTTCGTAGAGCTAATCTTAGTCTCAAAGGTCCTGGCCTTATCCCGCCTCCCAAAAAGGAGAAAAGCTTACCATGGTGGGATGAAATGAGAAACTACATCCATGGAAATGTAACTTTGTCCTTCTCCGAGACAAAGTGGATCATTCTAGCTTCTCCGGACCCTTATGAAAAGCTTGACAAGCTTCAAATGAACTCTGCATTCGTGGAAATCCAACAATCGGATGGTCGTGTGCACTTCTCTGCTGAGAACATTAAAATCTTCATGAGCAGCTTCGAGAGTTTGGCTAGACATTATCCAAACTCTCCAGCTTGTCCATTGAGTTATCCATTCCTCGAGGTTCCTCGTTTCAGTCTTGAAGTCCGGATGGATTGGGAATGCGAATCTGGAAGCCCGCTAAACCATTACCTGTTTGCCTTACCTGTTGAAGGAAAGGCTCGCGAATATATTTATGATCCTTTCAGGTCTACTTCTCTCTCACTACGCTTCGACTTCTCCTTGAGACATGATCCATCTGTTGATAAAACCGAGTCTAAGCCTAAGAAGTCGTCGGTTTCGCCACCTACATTGAACATTGGTGCTCATGACTTGGCATGGTTGATCAGATTCTGGAACTTGAACTATCTTCCTCCTTACAAACTTCGAACATTTTCCAGGTGGCCTCGCTATGGAGTGCCAAGAATCCCAAGATCAGGGAATTTGTCACTAGACAGAGTGATGACAGAGTACATGCTCCGCATCGATATTACGCCTATTTGTATAAAGCATATGACACTTGATTCTGATAATCCTGCAAGAGGCTTGACATTTAATATGTCCAAGCTGAAATATGAAATGTGTTTCAGCCGCGGCAACCAGGAGTTTACTTTCGACTGTAAACGGGACACGCTTGATCCGGTGTACCAAGGGATAGACTTCCATGTCCCTAAAGCCTTTTTAAAAAGGGATTGCTCAAAGCCGGTTCAGATGAGTCGAACAAGTTCACAATCTGGATCAGCTGATAGAGTTACTCCTGATAACGGTGGCACTGAGAAGCATCCTGACGACGGTTTTCTGTTTTCTTCGGATTATTTCACTATCAGGAGGCAAGCCCCTAAGGCTGACCCTGAAAGATTGATGGTATGGAAAGAGGAAGGGAAAATATACCGCGAAAAAGTAGATGCAAAATCTATAAATGAGAGAGAGACTGAAGAAGAGGAGAATTCACATTCGGATCCGAGTGATGATGATGGGTACAATGTGGTGATAGCAGACAATTGTCAGCGAGTTTTTGTGTATGGACTCAAACTATTGTGGAACATTGAAAACAGAGATGCTGTTATGGCTTTTGCTGGTGGAATGTCCAAAGCATTTCAACCTCCAAAGCCTTCGCCATCGCGTCTGTATGCTCAGAGAAAGTTACTTGAAGGCAGCCAGAAGCATTCTGAATCACAAGTTCCTCAAGATGACACAACAAGCAACGAGAATCTCACTTCTCAGCCTAAAGAGCCTGTGGAAGTTCCTTCGCCTTCGTCTTCAGAACCGTTTAAAACAGAGAACTTTGCATCTTTCCCTCTTGGTAATTCTTAAACCGTTTCTTATTTTCATCTAACTTACACTTTCTGCATCACTTATGCTTCATCACTTGATGCAGGAGCCACAAAGACTGATTCGGAGGAAGAAGGAACTCGGCATTTTATGGTGAATGTTATTGAGCCACAGTTCAATCTCCATTCAGAAGACGTAAATGTAAGTATCTCTGTAAATGTCACCAGATACTTTGCAGTATATTTATAAGGTATCTCTTCATTTACCAGGGAAGGTTTTTGCTCGCGGCTGCTAGTGGCCGTGTTTTGGCGCGGTCATTTCATTCAGTTGTTCATGTTGGGTTTGAAATGATTGAGAAGGCGGTTCAAAATGAGAATGATCAAACTCCTGAGAATGGCACCGACATGACATGGACACGCATGGAAGTGTCCATGATGTTGGAGCATGTACAAGCTCATGTTGCACCTACGGATGTTGATCCAGGAGCCGGGGTGCAATGGCTCCCAAAGATTCGAAGAAGCTCCCCAAAGGCGAAGCGTACCGGTGCACTGCTTGAAAGAGTTTTTATGCCGTGTGACATGTACTTTCAATACACTAGGCACAAAGGTGTGACTCCTGACCTCAAGGTAAAAAACCTCTGCAAGACTTATACTTTTTGTAACATTGTTTGAATGCGAGACTTACATTACCATTATATGTTACAGGTGAAGCCATTGAAAGAGCTTACTTTCAATTCTCGTAATATTACAGCCTCGATGACTTCGCGTCAGTTTCAAGTTATGTTGGATGTTTTGTCCAATCTTTTGTTTGCAAGGTTACCAAAGTAAGTGTAGCTGCGAGCAACTTCTTTTATGGTTGAAATTGTATGCCTTCACTATATGCATATGAATTTCAGGCCTAGAAACGACAATTTGAAACTATCCGGAGAAGAAGATGATGAAGGTGAAGAGGAAATTGATGAGGTAGTTCCTGATGGCATTGAGGAAATAGAACTTGCGAAAATCGAACTTGAACAGAAAGAGAGGGACAGGATGTTGCTTCTTGATGATATCAGAAAACTGACACAGAACGGCGAAAGTAACTCTGGAAACACAAATCTCGAAAAGGAAAACGATTTTTGGATGATCAGTGGTGGGAGGCCAATACTGGTGAGATAACACTTCTTTACTCTGCTTGAAATGATATGCAGTAAACTAAGTATATCTCATATGTAGGTGGATGGATTGCGGAAAGCGTATACCAATGTGCAACAATCTAGGATGGCAGCGTATACAGCACTGCGGGTTTCGGTGAAAAATGCCGCGGAGTTAAGGTTGTTGGAGAAAGATAAGAACAAAAGACCATCCTCTGCCATGCGCATTTCCTTACAAATCAACAAAGTAGTGTGGTCTATGGTTTTAGATGGCAAAACATTCGCCGAGGTTGAAATAGACAATATGGTAAGTCCTTGATTATTATAGACTTTGTACTATATGATGAATCTTTAGTAACGGCTAAGATGTTTCACATTGGCTTGTAGATTTATGATTTTAACCGAGACTACAGAGATATTGGGATTGCGCAATTCACAACAAGATACGTTGTCCTGCGAAACTGTTTGCCTAATGCCAAGTCTGATACTGTTTTGTCTGCATGGAATCCTCCTCCAGAGTGGGGCAAGTGAGTTCCCTTTTTGCTATCTTTACACATTCAGCTAAAACATGATTCCTTGACGGTTATATGCTTGTACTTGTAGTCTATGTATGGAGCATTTGTAATTTTGTTAGCCGCATCACGGCTGCAGAATCTGAGTGTTAATGTTTATTGGATGCAGGAAAGTGATGTTACAAGTAGATGCAAAACAAGGAATCCCAAAAGATGGACAAGCTCCTTACGAACTTTTCCAGGCAAATCAAATGAAACTAACTCGAAGTCTACTTTGAAGCATCTATTCTATTGCTTAAATTGAGTTCTCTTGTGTTTGCTTAACAGGTTGAGATCTATCCTCTAAAAATCCACTTGACGGAAACAATGTACACAATGATGTGGGAGTATATCTTCCCAGGAGAAGAACAACATTCCCAGAGAAGGGAGGTTTGTTGTTTAACCATTCTATAACCAGCTATCTAATGTGTTTTATTAGCATGTTACTAAGCAGTTACGACTCGTGCTTTGTATTATGTTTCCTAGGAAGTTTGGAAAGTGTCAACAACCTCAGGGTCGAGGCGAGTCAGGAAAGGTTCATTCGCTCAAGAAGCGGCAGCATTGCTCTCTACATCTGATCTAAACCAGGTGAAATTTTGCTGCCATTCCTTTGTTACTATAACACATTTATCTCATTTCTTGAAATCTTCATTGAAATGATTCCAGAGTTCAAAGAATCAAAACTCAAAGTCGAGATCAATCCGTAGTTCAGGGGCAGAGCTGAGAAGAACATCATCCTTTGACAGAACATGGGAGGAGACAGTGGCAGAATCTGTAGCTAATGAGCTTGTTCTATCTTCCATGGAGCATCAAAGCGAATCCTCAAAGAACAAGCTTAAAGATTCAAAAAATACCAAGGCGTCGGAAGAAAAGAAATCGAGGCCCCAAAAGATAATGCAATTCCAAACAATCAAGATAAGTCAGGTCTGTCAACTGATTTCACTCGTCTAAGCAAAATGTTTCAAAGCACAATTAACTTAAAAATCGGTGTAATATGGTTTTGAGCATAGGTGGAATTGTTGATCACATACGAGGGATCAAGATTTGTTGTGAATGATATGAAGCTGTTGATGGACACATTCCACCGTGTTGAGTTCAGCGGGACATGGAGGAGACTCTTTTCTAGAGTCAAGAAACACATTATATGGGGAGTACTTAAGTCGGTAACCGGAATGCAAGTAAGGATCATTTTACTACACCCGCAATAAAAATGCATGCGAGGTTGTATCTCTGACTTGTATGGTATGTTGTAGATGAAGAAATTCAAAGACAAGACGCATGTTCCTAAAGATGAGAATGGTTTGAGAGACAAAGACGAGTTGGGGAGATCAGAACAAGATCCAGGGGCGTGGGTGAAGCGCCCTGGTGACAATGCAGGCGATGGATTTGTCACGTCGATTAGAGGTATTTTCAATACTCAAAGACGAAAGGCGAAGAAGTTTGTGCTTAGGACAATGAGAGGAGAAACAGAGGAAAGCTTCCCCGGGGAATGGAGTGACAATGAGTCAGACTTCTCTCCTTTTGCAAGACAATTGACGATTACTAAAGCAAAGAAACTCATCAGGCGTCACTCTAAGAAGTTCCAAAATCAAAACACTACTAAAGGTTTGTTTTGTTATCAAAGTTGGTAATTGGAGACAACAACAGTTCATCACTCTCTACTCTCTCTGTTATGTTGTGTTGTGTTGCAGGTTCTAAGAAGCTACAACTCTCGCCTACTTTGTCTCCTAAGGAAGAAGATCGATACGAAAGTGACTCTTCCAGTGGATCTTCTGCTTATGAAGAGTTTCTTGACCAAAATCAAATTTAACATAGTTTCAAATTTTTTGTATTTTCCTTCCTCACCCAAGTTTAAACAGTTTTGCATTATAAATGGCAGAGCATATAGACTTGAGACTAGATATTCGTAGACATACAATACCACGAGATTATTAAGTGCACACTAGCATGAAAGTAGAACTCAAATTGTTTTGATTATACGATTATTTGAAAATGATTCGATTATCTGAAAAAATAACCTCAATCCAAGTAAAGAAACCATCAAAAAACTTTTGTTTCATATAAACACATAATACATAATCATACATGCATAATATCTTAACAACGTATAATTATTAAATTTTTATATATAAGATCCTTTTCTAAACAATATATCACGCCAAAACAATATATATACGTTGTTAATATATTATGCATGTGTGATTATGTATTATGTGTTTATACAAATGTTTCTTCCGCACTGTTTTCTAAGCATGTGTAAGAGCATCTCCACCCTTCAATCCTTAACCCAAAAATCTTTAACTATTCACGGGTCCCACCCGTGAATAGTTAAGGATTTTTGGAGAGAGAAATTTTTAAATACCTTACTTAAGGATTGATCCTTAACTATTCACGGACACGTGGCGGTCCGTGATTGGCCGAAAATTTTGTTTTTTTTTTAATAATAAAATGGTGGGACCCATGAATAGTTAAGAATTTTTTGAGAGGTTCATGGATAGAGATGCCTTAAGGCTCTCTAGCTCCGATGCTGAATAGATTAATAAACATTTTCCACTATGCTGCTGATTGTAATTTGCTTTTGTTTACAGGTTGATATATATTTTCTTCGTTAGTTCTCCAACTTAATCAAATAACAAATCCACATGAAGACATGGAAATGCGATATATATTTCCATGCGATATGAGGATCACACGGAAATGCGAAATACACGCATAGTGGAAATGCGAAATATGAGGATCACATGAAAATGCGAAATATGAGGATCACAGGTTGATAGTATATATTTCCATGCGATATGAGGATCACATGGAAATGCGAAATACACGCAAACTGATATGCATCATTTGCTCCACATGAAGACATAATATAGAATCATATATGCATAAAATGTCAAATAACACGCTATCATCAGTTGTTTATGATACCCTTTGAAAAATAATACTCGCGCAAAACACATAGACAATCATCGAGTAACACAAATCCCTATGACTATTTTAAGTTTTATTCAATTTACTTCGTTGGACTCTATAGCTCCTACAATCGTTTGTTTAACATTAATTTAGAAAGCTGAAAATGATAAATGAAAAAAAGCAAATTAACAAAAAATATTAGATAACAAAACACAATAATTAAGAGATAATCTAGGTCAATGTTTCTACCTTTGATAACCAAAAAAAAATTGAACAAGGAAATTGATAAAAACAGAGTAATTTAAATGTGCAACTTAATTCATATAATTTTGCATGGATTTAAAAGATACATCTACAAGGGGCCAATGTTTACTACTATTGTTTGTGCAAAGAGCTGGTTATATCGCCCTTCAATGTTTATTGTGATTTATTGGCGGATAAAAATTAATTAATTAAGTACAACAATAATTTATAGATAATTTTNCTTTTTCATTAAAAAGGGAGGTGTAAAAATAAAAAATTTTCAAGTAGGAGTATTTTTGAAAAACAGACAATACAAAGGTGTATTTTTGTAAGTCTCCCTTTCAAAAATACCAAATTCAAGTTTTTTTTTCAAGGAATTTTTTTTTGTAGTTGTTTATGTGATGATCTAATGTAAGAAAAAAAAACTATGACTTTTTTTAAAATGTATAAAAAATTTTAAATTTGTATGGAGTTTTATGAAGTTTTATAAATTTTTATTTTCCTATTTACAGTCTTTTATTTATTTTGTGATGTTCAATTATTAGTTTTATATTTTAAAATTGTTTTTATAATTTATAATTTCAAAAAAAAATTAGTGTATCTTATTTGCATTTATTATTTATATTTTAATTAAATATCCTATCGTGATTATTTTTATGGCTTTAATTGATTTTTTAAATTTATCATTAATATTTTTTATAGTGACATTAACAAGATTAACGATTTTTGTTAGAAAGTGTATTCTGTCTAATCAGAACGAAGGTTTATTTTGTGAGAATTGTTATTCTGAATAAAATACTTTAAAGACAAAAGTGGAACTGCATGTTATTTATGATTTTTCGTGAAAAAAGTAGGGCAAAATAAAAGAAGGAAAACTATGAAATACTTTAAATAATAATATAAGCGTAAATAATTGTAAGTTGACATGCAAGAGCTTGATTAATAAAACAAACATTAAAACCTTTAGGAAAAAACAAACAAACATTTAGCAAAAAAAGAAACAAACAAACGTTAAAATGATATAGAGTACAAAAGAAGGTGAAGATCATATGAAAATTGAAAGGATTGTTCTCTTTATTCAAATAAGAGGGAAATGGGAAAGTCATATATATGGAATCAGTTTAGATAAAAACGGGAGGATTGAGGAGAGCATAAGTAAGCAAGTCTTGGTCACGGATGAGCACGTCCATGTCTTGTTTTGGTAAGACTACCCAAGCTTCTATATCTTCACCATCCTTTGAATCCACTAACATTACAGACGGTATTATGGTATACGAAGTGGTTCCCAACCATACTGGAGTTCCCCACCCGAAGTCAACCTCGTAGAAAGGCTTTTTGCACCAGCTAGTTATCGAGTATATATCTACGTCCGGTTTTAACTCAGCAAATAAAGGTGCTAACACACTCAACAAGTTTAGACCAATTGTGGTAGTGTCGTCGCCTTGCAGACTCTCTTTGATAATCTCATTGATCTCTTCCTTGGCCTTTCTAAACTCGGAAACAATTTCGCCACTTTCCATCTCGCTCTCGGCGTCTTTCTTGAGATAGAATGTTGATAGCAGGTTTCCGATTGCCAAGGGTGACAAAACATCAGAGGGGATCCTAAGCCGCAAGTCCATGGCTTGAAACATCAGTGTTGGCTTTGGAGCGGCTGAGTTAGAGCGTGAGGCATTTCTGGCACATCTCCAAATGAGGGATGTGATTGCTTCCACACGTGAAGGGACAGGAACACTTTGGCTGGCAGCCTTGCGTTTAAGCTCAGAGATCTTGGAGGATTTGAATATGAATCTACTGGTCACACGCTTGCAACCAGGATCGAAAAGGGAATCAATTGGAGGAGGCTGCATGGAAAAGCTATTAGGAGGAGGGTATATGGTAGTTCCTGCAAACTGAGGAGTCGCCGCTACGTCATTAGATTCATCTTCAGCTGTAGTGGCCGCCCAGCCTTGTGCAAAGGTCAGTACGGAGGCCACGTCACATATTCTGTGAGATATGGCCATAGCAATCGCAAATCCTGATCCGGATCCGAAGAAAGTCACCTTAACACTCAACAATGGCCATGTCTCTGCAGATTCTTCTGGTGCCATTACTGGGGATAATTCTCCAAGAGAATCATCGAGGTTGTTTTTCAACAAGTCTGATAGGAGGAGATCGGTTCGTGCTTCGGTGAACACGGCTCCTTCGTCATTGCAGTTGATGGAAACGCCTTCGATTTGTCCGGCCAAAGGATAAAAACTCGAGAGAGTCTTCGACAAAGAGCTCTTTAGCCTTCCGGATATGATCTCAGACGACTCTCCAGCGAGGCCTTTGTAGAAGAAGATTGTTGGAACGTAAATTGCTGGAGCAGAGAAGTCCAAGAAGGAGAGCTGAAGGTGATCCTGAGGTGCCGGTGAAGTAGGTTTGATCACTTCTCTCCCAATAACCTCCAACTTCATATCCTCCATTATTCTTCTTCTTCCTTTCAAACCTCAAAGTCAAAACTTGTATCCAATATTGTTAACAACGGTTAAGCTCAGATCTTAACCAGAAACGAAAAGAATGGTTATATATATATAAGCTTCAACAAGACATATAAGACCCTTCTTTGTTATAAGAACAATGATATACAATTCTCGTTTAAAAATGGTAAATGATTCAACGTAATATTAGGATAATCATTATGGCTCTCATTAACAACTTGATTTATCATCACTCTACTCTCTCTCTCTATTGTGTTGTGTTGTGTTGCAGGTTCTAAGAAGCTACAACTATCGCCTACTTTGTCTCCTAAGGAAGAAGATCGATACGAAAGTGACTCTTCCAGCGGATCTTCTGCTTATGAAGAGTTTCTTGACCAAAATCAAATTTAACATAGTTTCAAAATTTTTGTATTTTCCTCCCTCACCCAAGTTTAAACAGTTTTGCATTATAAATGGCAGAGCATATAGACTTGAGACTAGATATTCGTAGACATACATGAAGTGCACACTAGCATGAAAGTAGAACTCAAATTGTTTTGATTATACGATTATCTGAAAAAATAACCTCAATCCAAGTAAAGAAACCATCAAAAAAACTTTTTGGAGCTTTTTTACATTAACAACAACATGAAATTTTCTATTTTCTATGGGGGTGTTGCTAATTTTCCATAATGTTCTCCACGATAATAGACTTGTTGGGATACTATCTAACTCCTACATCGATAATATTAGAAATGAATGTCTAATATATGAGTAATGTTCAATTCTACTTAATGCAAGACGTTTTGAAAATGAGCTCAATAACAAATTCGTGCAGAATTTAAATTAAACATAAATGATATGAGAGTTACCTAATCCACAAAAAATCATATGAATCATTAAATCGTCATAATTATATTTTTAATAGCTATACAAAATGTATTGTTAGGAATCCCCAGTTAGAAGTTGAGATGAGACCTAAATAATATATGAAAGAATAGACCAAAACACTCATTTTCAGTTGACCTTGAGCCATTAACATGATGATGTGGAAATTTTAACAAACATTAGCTGTACGAGAAAACCCATGAATTTAAAAATCAATTCCTCCCAAAATAAAATAAGTTTTTTAGCCATGATTAATGACAAAGCATGTGATAGATGATAAAACAATCACATGGACCCATTAATCACACTGATACGAAAATCTTTTGTTTCATATAAACACATAATATATAATCATACATGCATAATATGTTAACAACGTATAATTATTAAATATGTATATATAAGATCTTTTTCTAAACAACATATCATGCCAAAACATTAACAATAGTTGGTAAGTCAAACGTAACTATTTTTAAATGATTTATGCCATTGTATATGATTCATGCAATCACATATATATATATATATATATATATATATAAATATATAAATAACCTTTTGAGAAACAATT